>CAUYQG010241477.1:0-12404 GCA_963574415.1 Tarsius wallacei | reverse complement strand
TTTTTGAGTTGGAGTCTTACTCTATCGCCTAAGCTGGAGTGCAGTGGCATGCTCACAACGCTCATGGCCACCACAGCCTTGAACTGCTGGGCTCAGGCAATCTTTCTGCCTCAGCCTTCCAAGTAGCTGGAACCACAGGTGTGTGCCACCATGCCCAGCAATTTTTTAAATTTATTGTAGCGATGAGGTCTCGCCAAGTTGCCCACGCTGGTCTCGAACCAGCAGACTCAGGCAATCCTCTCACCTCGGCCTCCCATAGTGCTGGGATTATAGGCTTGAGCCACTGCGCCCAGCCAAGCTTTTTCACTAAAATCTGGTACAAGACAGAGATGACCTCTTTCATCACTCATATTCAATATAGTACTGAATACCTGCAAAAGCAATCAGTTGGAAAAAGAAATGAAAAATAGCCAAATAATAAGGAAAGAAGTAAAATTATCTCTATTTTGTAGATGACATGATTTTATGTACAGAAAACCCCAAAGATTCTACAAAAATAATTAGAACTAATAAGCGAATTAACTAAATCTGCCAGATGCACAATTGACATACACAATCAGTAACTGTTCTATGCACAAATAAGGACCTAGCTAAAAAAGAAAACAAGAGAACAATCCCATTTATGATAGCCCCAAACCACTTAGGAATAAATTTAGCCAATAAAGTGAAAGATTTTGGATAAGAATAATTAACATTGTTAAAATGACCATACTACTTAAAGCAATATCCATATTCAATGCAATTTCTGTCAAAGTTCCAATGTTACTCGTCATAGAAATAGAAAAAAATCCTAAAATCTGTATAAAACCACAAAAAAATCTTGAGTAGACAAAGCAGTACTGACAAAGAAAAATAAAGTTGGAGGCATCATGCTTCCTGATTTAAAATTATGTTTCAAAGCTATAGTAATCAGAACAGTATTGCACTAGCATAAAAACAGAACCATAGACAATGAAACAGAATAAGGAGCTCAGAAATAAATTCAAGTATATACAGTCAACTAATTTTTGACAAGGGCACCAAGAAGAATAGAGAAAGGACAGTTTCTTCAATAAATGGGAAACTTGGATTTCCACATGCAAAAAAGATAAAATTGGGACTCATCTTACTCTAGTCACTAAAATCTACTCAAAGGAGTTAAAAGATCTAAATGTAAGACCTGAGATCATAACATTACTAGAAAATTACATGCAGGAGAAGCTCCTTGACATTGGCATTGGTGCTGACTATTTGGATATCACACCAAAAGCTCAGGTATAAAAGAGAAAATAGATAAACGGGACTATGCCAAATTCAAAATCTTCTGCATAGCAAAAGAGACAGTCAACAAAATGAAAAGGCAACCTGCAGCCTGAGAAAAATATTTGTAAACAACATAGCTGATAAGGGGTTAACATCCAAAATGTATGAAGAATTCTTATAACACAATAGCAGAAAAACAGGTGACCTGGTCACAAAACAGGCAAAAGTAACCGTAGAGACATTTCTTCAAAGAAGACATAAAATGCCAATATATGTATATGAAAAGCTGCTCAACATCACTAATCATCTGGGAAATGCATATTAAAGCCACAATTTAATGAGGTATCACCACATACCTGTCGGGATCGTTGTCATTAAAAGGATAAAAGGTAAATGTTGATGAGGGTGTGGAAAAAGGGAACCCTAGAACACCGTTCGTGGAAATGTAGATTGGTACAACCTTGGAAAACACTATGGAGGTTCCTAAAAAATTAAAAATAGAGCTACGGTATGACCCAGCAATCCTTCTTTGAGATATATACCCAAAGAAGATGAAATCCTCATCTTGTGAAGATATCTGCATTCCCATGCTCATTGTAGCATCATTTACAATAGCCAAGATACAGGAGGAAAGCCGGGCTCGGTGGCTCAGCCTGTCATCCCGCGCCTTGGGAGGCTGAGGCCGTGGGTTCGAGACCCGCCTGGGCAACTTGGTGAGACCTCATCTCTACAATAAATCAAAAAGATTAGCCGGGTGTGGTAGCGCGCGCCTGTAGTTCCGACTACTTGGAAGGCCGAGGCGGAAGGATCGCCGGAGCCCTGCAGGTTGAGGCTACAGGGGCTGGGAGCGGCCACTGCACTCCAGTCTGGGTGACAGAGTGAGACTCCAATTAAAAAAAAAAAAAGATATAGGAGCAATCTAAGTGTCCATTGACAGACAAAGGATAAGAGAAAATGATTCAACCTTAAAAAAGAAGATTGTACTGTTTGCCACAACATGGATAAAACTGAAGGACATTATGCTCATCAAAATAAGCCAGACACAGAAAGAAACATATTGTTTGATCTCACCTATATGTGGGATACTTTCAGATGTTGAGATTAAAACAATAGGCTGGGCACAGTAGCTCATGCCTGTAATCCTGGCATTTGGGGAGGCCAAAGCAGGAGGATTGCTTGAGCCCAGGAGTTCAAGACCAGCCTAGGCAACATAGTAAGACCTTGTCTCTACAAACAATAAAAAAACGTAGCCAAGTGTAGTGACACACACTTGTAGTCTCAGCTAATTGGAAGGTTGAGGCAGAAGGATCACCTGAGCCTAGAAGTTGGAGGTTTGTAGTGAACTGTGATTGTGTCACTGCACTCCAGGCTAGGTGACAAAGCGAGAACTTGACTCAAAAAGAGAGAGAGAGAGAGAGAGAGAGAGAGAGAGAGAAGAGAGAATAAAACAAGAGTTACAAGGAGTTGAAGGAGGATGAGAAAATAGAAATATGTTGACCAAGAGATACAAAGTAGCAGACACGTAGAATGAACAAGTCTAGTGATCTAATATACAACAGAGGACTATAGTCAATAAGATTGTATTAGGGACTTCTATTAAGTAAAGATATTCTAACTGCTCTTGTCACAAAAAAGTAACTATGTGAGATGTTAGACACATTTATCTGCTTCACTAGAGTAATTATTTTACTATCTATATGTATCTTATAATATCATTTTGTAAACCTCAGATACACACAATAAAATATATATTTTTAAGCAAGATAGAAATATTGCTTGCCATTTTATTTTCGTTTGCACTCCTTTTCCGTGTGTTTAAATATTATGGGCATGCATATTCTGTATGTCTGCATACAGAATTTTCAATTTCCACAAACATCTCACCATTTTTGGTAATTCTATAAAAGTTTTCCTAAGTTCAGTTTCTAGGTTTAGATACATTATGTTTTGACCTACCCCATCAAGTTTGCTTGAATCCTAAATTGGGTATTTTGGTAAGAGAATATTTCCAGTCTTGAAGAGAGGATACTGTCCTTCCAGGTACACTCATCCTCAAGGATAGATTTGGCTTGTGGTCAGCCAGCGTCTGAAATTACCAGTGCACTTAGCACGGTTTTCTGGGATTGAACCCCATGTCTGTTTTCTCTCTCCTTTAGGGTAAATTCTTTTTTGTGGACCAGGAGAAAGTCAGTGTCTGTAATTTGACTTCTCCCTACCATGGAACTTTCGTATTCATCAGATATGAATCTGGTAGACCTGAGCCACAATCCAACTCTCCCTATGATATCCTGAGCTTTTCCCTAGGAATCTCCATGGTTCTCTTACACCCATATTTCCTGACGGTATTGTTAACTTCTCAATAATATCTTCTTGGTGGGTCAGGTGTGGTCCCTCACACCTGTCATCCCAGCACTTAGGTAGGAGGCCAGGGTGGGAGACCATAAGTTTGAGACCAGCCTGGGCAACACAGCAGGATCCCATCTCTTAAAAGTAAATGGCAAGGTGTGGTGGTGCACACCTGTATTTCTAGCTCTGCAGGAGGGCTGTGATTGTGCCACTGCACTGCAGTCTGACTGACAGAACAAGAGCCTGTCTCTAAAAGCTAAAAAGTCTTCCTGGGCCATCTTGTTAAACCAGCAAGCCCCACCCCTGTTCCTATCAGCTCACCCTACTCACCATTTTGTTTCTCTGCTTTCCGGAGCACTTATCAGCTTAACAATAACCCACAACCATCGTACCAACTGTAAAGCACTTATCACTCTTCAGTGCGATATATGTGTTTTGCTCTCTTCTTTGCTTATTTTCTCAGCGAATAAAGCAAAGGACTGTGTCCCTTTCGCTCACCGCTTTATCCCAGCCCGTAAAACAGTGTGTGGCCCATAGTAAATGCTCAGCAAATTGTGGCTGCATGCAAGAACAGAGGAGACGGTGGTGTTGGCCCTCAAGGGTCGAAAGGAGTCAAAGTCCTGCTCAGACCCAGCCAGGACCCTCTGTGACATCCACATTTGCAAACGTGCTCTGATAGGATTTTTCTGATGAGAGTCTTCTCCCATGATTCACGTTGGAGACTTTCCGGCCCCCTTGCCATATGGTCCAGGAAATGTTCCCTTCTCTGTGTTCATCCACTCTTGTGTCTTGAATCATCGCCTCTGCTGTGTTTCTGTTGTTTCTCTTCCCTGCGACTGATCGGCATGTTCATTTTCAAAAGCCAACAGTTTATACCAAGCACAGAAGACTGGTTTTGGGAAAGGTAGTTTTCATTCACTTAGCAAGCGTTCAAGATTCTTTGCTTAAGGAGTTTACATTCCAGGTGGAGAGAAAACAAAAGCGTGTGGGTGAGGATACAAGAAAGAGCCCAGGCCACATACCAGATGCTGGCTTGCCCCCAGTGTTCATTCTGTGGCATGAATAAAAATATTAAATGTAAACTCAGTTTTCTGACTTTCTTTCGACACCACTTAAAGAGCGGGAGCTCTAGAAGTAAATCCTCTTGTCTTACCTAGCTGGAAGGGCATAGGAATGACAAGAATTAAAAAAAATCTGAAAAGTGAAGAAATAAAAGAAAGAGGAGGTGGAAGAAGGAGCTAGGGTTGAGGAAAGACAGCCCACTCGGGGGAGGGGAGGGATCTGAAAAGAGCCAGTTGAGGGTTGCGCTTTTCTCGTGGGACGTGCAACTGGAGAGAAGAAATACAGAAGGCACAGAGGACGTTTTGCTGTATGTTTTGAGGCTTCTTGCCTATCCTGCATTTCCTTCCCTCCAGAGTACATTGGGGTCCTTGTGAAATTTTTCTAAAGGTTTTTTTTTTTTTTTAATTTAAGAAAGATTAAAGTTGGGAAGGGCAATTTATAGCAAGACCCCAAACTAACAGCCACAAAGGAAAAACCTGACTGGCAGAAATGGCAGAAACGACTGAGGGAGGGAATGGAAGTGGGAATAAACAGGAGAGGACAACCTAGGACGGCTCCCTGACGTTGAGAGAGACCGGGGTGCCCTTTGCTGAGACTGGGAGAGGGAAGCATTGCCTTTGGCACGCTCTGGTAGACAGCAAACCAGACATCTCTGGGTGTGGCTGAATATTCGTGAGTAGGAAAGTGGTCTGCTGAGAATTACATTTACATTATTTTGTCGGTAGCCTGTGACCTGTTTTGGAGTGGGGAGAGACAGATGAACACACGTACACGTTTGTGGAGGTGTGCATTATATAAAGGGTATTATGAACGGCTTCATAGCCTTTTTTCATTCCCCTTAAATATGCAAAAGTAGTGCCTTCTTGGCTGTGTCTTTATTTTGTCTTGCAGCGACGGTTTTTTTCAAGAGGGACACACGTCCCGTGTCACACGGTAAATCAACAGAAAATGTGACTTTCAAGTGGAAATGCGTTCAGAGGACACTTGTTCGGGACTGGGTCTCCCGTAAAGCCAGCTCCTCACGTTGTCCTCCCCTGCATTCCTCTCTCCTGCTGTGGACTCTAAGAGGTTTGTGCCACAGTTCTAGAAAGTGCTGACTGTGTCTTCTGAAAACAACAGAGAAAGATACATTGTTCATATCGCTTTCCTGTCCTGGACTGAGTCAACCCACTTTAAGAGATATTTGAGTCGCACCAGAGTTGGCCTTGGGAGTCACCAGGAAGTGGGTTCAGGGATCTCAGGAGGGCCTAATGCCCATGGGGACTTCACCCTCCCCAAGGCAGCTGCAGGTCAAATTTGATCTGTTATATAAAGCCCATGGGTTCCACACTGGTATTGCTTCTGCTGTATTTAGGCGATGTGCTGGCAATTCTTTAGATGCCTGGCAGGCATCTCTCTTGCTAGCCTTTACGTCTCATGCTCTACTGTTCTGGCATGGAGCACCATTATCCGTACCAGCACCCTCCCCCTCACCACCACCCACTTTGCCACCACCACTGCCACCCTCAGTATCATCACCCCCACCACCGCCACCATCTTCATCACCACTGTTACTATCCACCCCCTCACGCTCACCACCACCACCACGACTCTGGCCACCGCCCTTGCTACCCCCAGCATCAGCAGCTGTTTACCAAAACTACTCAGTGCTAGGAAACTGTACTCAGTTCTTCATGTACAAAATCTCCTTCAATCTTAACGTAAATCCCCCGAGATCAATATTCTTAATTCGGTTTACCCGCAACTCCAAGTGCAGCTCTTTCCACATATAAGGTTCTGAATAAATATGTGGATGAGGCCAGGCGCGGTGGCTCAAGCCTAGAATCCCAGCACTTTGGGAGGCCGAGGCGAGAGGATTGCCTGAGCCCGCGGGTTCGAGACCAGCCTGGGCAACATGGCGAGACCTCGTCTCTACAATAAATCAAAAAATTAGCCGGTCGTGGTAGCGTGTGGAAGGCTACTTGGAAGGCTGAGGCGGAAGGATTGCCGGAGCCCAGCGGATCGAGGCTGCGGTGGCCGGGAGCATGCCACTGCACTCCAGCCTGGGCAACAGAATGAGACTCCAACTCAAACATATACACACACACACACACACACACACACACATATATACAGACAGGTATATGTATGTATATATATGTATATGCATGTGTGTATATATATATATGTGTGTGTGTGTGGATAAGGTACACTTCCGTGTTGCAGATGAGGAAATCAAAGCTCAGAGAGAGGTTATATCTGTCTTTTAGGTTAAACAGCTAGTCGGTGGATCCAGAATTTAAGAAGACATGTGGACTGGTGTCCCCCAATATTACCCGAACCCTCCAAACTTTCGCTCCAACTCCTCCATCTACTTAGAGTGCCCCTTTCCCCCTCTTCTGCCATTCAGAATTTCTCCCCGTCCTTCCCTTTCTACAAGTTAGGGTTCAAGTCCCACCTCCTCCCTAGGGTCCCATTTGGGGTTACGGTCATGTGTAACTTCTTGGTGGAGATATGTTCTGAGAAACGAGTTGCTAGGCAATTTTGTCATTGTGTGAACATCGCAGAGTTCACTTCCAGGGACCCAGAGGGTAAAGCCTACTGCACACCTAGGCTATATGGAACAGCCTACCGCTCCTGGGTTACAAACCTGTACTAGTACTGCAATCAGTCAGAAGACGGTGCTAAGTATTTGAGTATCTCCATGATAAGTTTGTCTATCCTGACATAGAAAAAGATACAGTAAAAATACAATTTTGTAATCCTATAGGACCAGTGTTGTATATGTGCCCTCTTATGGACTGAAACATCAGTCTGTGGTACATGTGACTGCGAATTCTCCTTCCCCAGTGCCCCCATGGCAATTTGTTTGTCTACCTGCCAGCTCACTCGGTAATCTGCTCTTTGCTGACCTGTGTGCTTGTTTGCACTCTCACCGGCCTGTTGGCTACACGGGCGGTAGCTGAGTTTTACAGCACTCTCAACCTTTTCCCTCTTGTCTGGTGCGATGCTCTGCCTGCGAGGTGTTGAATAAACATTTGTGAAATCACACAGTCTTTACCCAGGAGAATGAGAGAAAGCTCTGGGCGCGGGCTTGCACCAGGAGAAGGGGGTGAGACAGCAGAGGCCCTGACACCTGGTGGGAGAGGGAGGGAGCCGCACGGGCCAGCTGGCCCGAGAGGGCACCAAAGACAAACTTTGCCGAGTGCACAATAGACAGAGGCTGGTCCTGGGTACACACAGCATCTTTTACAAATAAAACCGCTTTATTCATGGCAAACCAGAGAGAGGAAGAAACAACAGGTGCCAAAGTTGAATAGACTGTTGTTATCCATTTATCGATGGAAACCAATCCTAGATTTTGCTTCTTCCTGTTCTAGCGAGTGGCCTCTGCCTGAGTGTAATTTTTACTTTTTAGTGCCGTCTGCACCTGTGGCCTTTGGACCTAATGTTTATGACAGATGGGCCAGGCCGTGTTTGTACCATTCAGTGGGCACTTTCCTTCTGTAGCGCTCCACGCCACCATGGCTGTGGCACGGGCCCAGTGGGCATGTGTGTGGGGAAAGGCCCACGTCTGCAGCCATTGTTCGGCTGCTGTCCTCGGAGTCCAGCCCTCCCCAGTTGGGCCCACTTATGGCCCATGGTTTCTCTTTCTTGCCAGGTCACTCTCTCTCAAAGCGTAGTGCTCAGTGCAAGCAAATCGCTGGGGCTGGGGATACTCACCTCCGATGTCAGAATCAGGCACATTTTATAACTTTTCCAGTTTCTCTTCATAGCTATTATTAAGAAAAAAAGATTTCCTGATTCTGTTTTGTTCCTCCCTGCAAAGAAGGTTTAAATTTCTCACGTTGCGTACCGACATTTGGGAGGGCAGCCTTGTTTTTCTGTCTTGAGACACAGAGGGATGTCTTTGTAAATATTGCACTTGGACCTTCTTAGAGGGACTTACCCGCCAGCTCCATTGCTTTCCCTCCTAACAGACTGAGTAGTCAGATTTCAGATCAGCATAAAGTAGATGTTTGCCTAATAGACATGGAGATAACAATGGAGAGAGAGAGGGACGTCACCTTGAAGCTGTGTTCACCTTGAGAAATAGGCTCGATGTCGGGGTTCAAGCAACCCTCTCCCCTCTTTGTCCCAACATCTCTGCAAGTGTCACGCTTGCAGGGGACACGGCCCATTCTTTGTCATGGGTCATTGGTGATTGGTCTTCTTTTCCTAGTCTCTCACTGATCATCTAGTACCTAGCTCTAGCCAACCAGAAGAGAAATAGTCTGCTGGGATAAGAGAGGAAAGTGGTAAAACACGACTTCCCAGATATTTATATGTTTTCATTCAACTTTTTTGGTTGTTGAAGTAAATATCCAGAAAAATGCATGATGCCTAGCACTGCCCCTATTTTCCTCTTGAATGTTGCCTGTGAATCTGAGCACCAACACCCCATCACTGGTGCTCCCCAACTGCTCCCCCTCAGCTCCAGGCTGTCAGAGCAGCAGAGGTAGGGTGAGGCTAAGCTTCCTCCAAGCAAGGTGGCAATCACATGGCCAGGTCAGACGAGGGCAGGGGGCAGGACTCCTTAGCATGGGGCTGCCAGTGGCCAAGGGACCTCCATGACGCAGGTAGGCCATGCAGGGCCAGCTGTGGAAGCTTTTCCACGTGGCCTGTGTGCACATGCTGTGTATTCGGAGTAGGGCTCTCTGGAACCCAGTGGATTTTCATTCGTGTCTGGCACTTTCCAGATGCATGACTCGGAGCAACTTCTCTCTCCTCTATGCCTAAAATGGAAGGATCCCATATTTACGTAAAGCACATAGCAAGTGCTCAGAGTCTTTCGGGAAGACCCTGATGTTGATGGTGTTTGCAAAAATGTGTGTCTACACCACCAAAGACTACAGGGCTGGTCATTGCCACATCCTTGCGTTCTTCTTTCCGGCATCATCATATTCCACTGTCCAGAAGACCTTATCCAGCCATCTCTGGAATACATCATCCCCTGTCCAAGGAAAAAGTAACTTTCCTACAAACCTCCTGTGCTGATTCTTCACTGGGATCCCCGATCCCTTCACTTTTTCTCGCCATGCAGCCTCCAGCATGCCACCAGAGCACTCCTGACAGAGGCACTCTGTCTTGTTTGAAGTCCTCTGTGTTCCTCACTCTTCCAAAGAAGTCTACGCCTGCACTCTTGGCCCAGCCCTTCAGGGCCCTCATGGCCGGGTCCGCTGTTTCCTCCGTCGACTCCAGCTTTGCTCCCTCTTCCTCCTGTCTGTCTGGATCACAGGTCTTCACGGAGCTCTGCCAGCCACACACTCCTTGGACCTTGGTTTGTGCCCTTCCCTCTGCCCTCTTACCGTCGCTTAGTGCAGCTTATTCTTTCATCTCCTTTAGGCTTTCAGTGGAGAGTCACCTTTGGAGAAAGGCCTTCCCCAACTTAAAGAGACTTCTCTCTTCCTCTGTACCCTCTTCCCTACATGTTCCCCCTGTGACACTCATTCCTGGCGCCAGTTCTGCCTCATACATGCTGCAAAATCACCCAGCAGGCACCCCAGGTCTGATAAGCAGGACGGGTCCAGGCACGATACTCAAAACTCCATTCGTGACAAATTTAAAAAAAAGATAGAAACCTCATATAAATGCTGACACCCCTTCATCCATGGTAACTGGCTAAGACATGCTCCAACAAATACGGTGTCTTGCCTTGAAAAGACCTGAAGTTTGCTTGCGGAAGTGGGAGTTGGGAGTGTGGAGCTCGGGCCTTGTCAAGTAGTGGGAGGAGAGAGGAGTGGTGTTGGGTGTGAGTGGCTGTGACTCATTATATGAGTGGGAGTCGAGGGAGCCAATAGGTGTTCAAGGTGTGCCCTGAGTGGTGTGAGCTGGTGTTTTCTTACGAGGTCCTGCTCAGCTGGGCACACAATCCGATGCTCGCCCAGTGTTTCTCACAGATGACATTGCACATAAGCAAAACAAAATTTGCCTTATGCCTTATGCTTAGATAACTCCCTGGTATATCGATCACGTTGGAACACACTCGCCTTTGCAAAACAAGCACTATAGCAAAACCAGCTGTATCTAGAATGTCATTGGAATTGTTTCATCTCCTTTCCCCCACAGGAATAGACCCTCCTCTAAGGTGAAAACCGTGCTAGTGTTTTCACTGTCACGTTTTCTAGAACAATGCCTGGCACGGTGAGGTGCCAGTGACGATCTGTTCAGTGGACAAATGAATGAGTGTTCTCTCAGTGTTGATTAGGCTAACTCAAAGCAGGAAGTCAGTTTGTCACTGATCGTGTTAGTTTTACTTAAGACTTTATAAGGCACCTGTGTTCACAAACCAGTTTTTGTCTTTCTCTTTAAAAAAAAAATACCTTAGGCTGTCAAAGTGTCTATCCAAACATTTCTGGAAGGCAGGTCAGTGTAATTATTTCTCTGTTTGCATCACAGTAACTGTTATGAACATACACTTTTTAAAAAATGTCTTTTATAACACCAGCCTTGAGAAAAGTAGCACTTTGTATGTCCTTCTAAAGTGGTAAAATAAAGAGGATAATGAAAATTAAATTTCCACTTTGTGAAGAAGCAATCTTCACAAAACAGGCAAGAACTGTAAAAACAGTACGGTCTTTAACGGAAGAAAACCCAGTATCAAGCAGAGAAAGACACAGTTTATAAGATAAGTATGATCTCACATTGCCTTGGGTATTAATGATAATGATTTAGACTTTAGTTTAACCCTATACCTAGAGTGGAACAAACATGTTGTACTACTGACAAGCAGCTATTATGAAGATCCTTTTACCCAAGTTCCACCAAAAATGCCACTTGAACTGTCCAATACAGAGAAGAAAAGAGGGAAGAGGCTGAGGATAACTTGGCCAAAAGATCTGAAGACGATAATTTTCCACCATGTCTGCCATCCACTGGACTTAGTTTGGGGATAGAGAGGGATGGAGGGAAGGAGGGATGGAGAAAAGATAAAAGGAAAAAAGAAAACATAAAGAAAAATAGAGAAAGAGGAAAGGGAAGGAGGCAGGGAGGAAGGAAAGAAAGAAAGAAGGAAGGAAGGGAGAGAGGGAAAGGAAGGATCTATAAACCCAGTGTTATAACTTCTTATGGAATGGTGGTGACAGATTCCTCTATTTCTTTTGATTTTTTTAAAAAGTTGATTGTATTTTCCAAAGCACGTCTACTAAGAAAGCACTATTTTAATTATATCAGTAGGTTGGCTAAAGTATTCATCTCTGATAGATTTTTGTGGATTTGAGGAACAGGAAATCTATAGAATGGGAAGAGGATATATTGCCATTTGGGGATACTGTGATTATGTCCTGGTCTTTAAATTGTTCTGGCTGGACCATTTGACATGGCTCTGACACAAACTCTTATTAAGGTAATGCTTTGACAGCCTCAGAGTTTGCAGGGTTATGAGGTGAATCCCCCGTTCTGAAAATGAAAAGAAGGGTAATCTTAAAAAATAAATAAAAGTGTATTTATAAAATTTAAGAAGAGATGGCTTGGGTTGCATAAAACATCAAGAGTAGCATTGCTTTACAAAACTGCCAGTTTTGTTTTAAGGTTAGTTTTTTCTGAAATGACCCAAATTTGTCTTCCCTCTTAGTTATTCTCCATTGCTCTCGTTCTTTTCCTTTTTTGTATTAAAGCAATTATGTATTTCCTAATTATGAGAGTGGTGGAAATTTAGTCAGAAAGTAGAAAAACATAAAAAAGAAAAACAGTAATGTCATTATGCAGAATAAGGGTGTAAACATTTTGGCATTTCA
>CAUYQG010241471.1:0-52942 GCA_963574415.1 Tarsius wallacei | reverse complement strand
TTTTGAGTTGGAGTCTCACTCTGTCGCCCAGACTGGAGTGCAGTGGCCGCTCCCGGCCACCGCAGCCTCGACCTGCTGGGCTCCAGCGATCCTTCCGCCTCAGCCTTCCAAGTAGCTGGAACTACAGGCGCGCGCTACCACTCCCGGCTAATTTTTTGATTTATTGTAGAGATGAGGTCTCGCTTGCCCAGGCGGGTCTCGAACCCGCAGGCTCAGGCAATCCACTCACCTCAGCTTCCCAAAGGCGTGGGATTACAGGCTGAGCCACCGAGCCCGGCTTATTAATTCTTAAATAACCTATATACTTTGAAGTCTTTACATCTTTGTCCTTGTGTTCTCTGACTTGAATTTGTCCCATCCTCTTTTTCCCCTTCATTCCTTTACTGGCCACTGAAATCCACTCCTCTTGTATAATCAAGCTTAACTATCACCTTCTCCTTGAAGGCTTTCTGAATATTCCAGTCAGAAGTAACATTTCTGTTTATCTATCCCTCCACATTGCTTTATCTTTACCTTGGATATTTAATTATTCCTTATGACAGTTCCTATAGCCAAACAAAATAATGAAAATGGCCATAAAAATCTGTTGTAATTGTTTAAAGACCTGATTTCTCTATTGGCTATACGTTATTTGTGGTTAAGAAACATATTTATGCCGGGCTTGGTGGCTCAGCCTGTAATCCCAGCACTTTGGGAGGCCAAGGCGAGAGGATTGCCTGAGCCCAGAGGTTCGAGACCCACCCAGGCAACTTGGCAAGACCTCATCTCTACAATAAATCAAAAATTAACCAGGCGTGGTAGCGCATGCCTGTAGTTACAGCTACTTGGAAGGCTGAGGCGGAAGGATCGCCTGAGCCCAGTAGGTCGAGGCTGCGGTGGCCGGGAGCGTGCTACTGCCCTCCAGCCTGGGTGACAGAGTGAGACTCCAACTCAAAAAAAAAAAAAAAGAAAAAAAATATTTACTTAATAAGTAATAACAATGTTAATAATAATGCCTGGAATATAGTGAGAGCACAATAAAATAAAATTATTAAATGAATGAAAAACGATGATGACAATGGTCGGCACTTACTGAGTGCCTACATACGCCATTAGAGCCTAAAAGGTATTTTAAATGCATGATATCAATTATTTTAAAAAGTAATTCTGTAAGTTAAATATTATTAACCCAACTTTACAGATAATAAAACTAATTCTCTGTGAAATTAAGTAACTTTGTTAACCTAATACTAGTAAATTTCATATTTGGTATATTTTCCAAAGTGTGACTCACTAATCAAACAAACAAATGCAATAAATAATCTTCATTGTCTTAGTTAAGTTTTCATTTTCCATTAGTTGCAGCAATTATATGCATATTCTAGAAGCTTGTTTGCACTAACATTCTAGATATTTATTTCTAAAATAGAGGTATTTTTGTGATCACATCAAAAAGAAGACTAAATGTTTATTGTTAATTGTGGTCACAGAGGCCAAACAAAAGCTTGTACTCCACAAAAATCAATAATATTAAACTCACCTGATCTAAATTACCCTAATCTTCATTAATTCATTGAACGAACACCCATTTAATATATACTATTTTCAAAGGTTACTCTAATGTCCTGTGAAAATTTTAAATAGAGACAGAAAATTTAGGTGTTAGAATTTATCCGCCGGGAGCAGTGGCTCACGACTGTAATCTCAGCACTTTGGGAGGCAGAGGTGAGAGGACTGTCTGAGTCTAGGGGTTTGAGACCAGTCTGGGCAACTAGCGAGACCTAGTCTCTGCAATAAATCAAAAAATTAGTGTGGTGGTGCATGCCTGTAGTCCCAGCTACTTGGAAGGCTGAAGGGTCCCTTGAGCCCAGCAAGTTGAGGCTGTGGTGGCCATGAGCATGCCATTGCACTCCAGTCTGGGTGACAGTGAGACTCTGACTCAAAAAAAAAAACAAAAAAAAGAATTTACCCAGTTCTTATGTATCAAACCCACAGATGTTTCCATATGATTTACTGCAGTTCCACTCACAAAAGCACATGCTTAAATTGCAAACAAAATTAATTTTGATCTTAATTACCTTTCTTACTCTTGCCATCATTTCTATCTTTATACAGTTCTTATGTATTCTTTCGATATTCTTAAATGACTTCTTTTTTTAACTTTCTTTCTCCAGTTTTTCCCACCTTTCCCCCATTTTTATCTTTTCTTTGTATCCTACAATCCGGTGCCATATCCATGGTCCCCATTTCTTACCATTCTTCCCAAAAGTTCTCCTGTTCTTACCTGTGGTTTTCCCTTTCTCTGTCTGTTCCCTGTAAAATGTACCTTCAAAGGACCAAGTTATGTAAAATTCCTGGAATTATTCACAATTTGCCAATTCCTTTCCAAGTTCCCATCTATTTCTTAATTTTAGTATTTATTCCCCTTTTATCTTCTGTAAGTTCACAACAAAGACAAATATATTAAGTAAGTGGCTGTTAAAAGGAATAAGTAAACAATTCTGAAAGAAAGAAGTTCTCTGGCCTAAGCCATGTACACAGTTCATATTCTGAACTCAATATCATTAATTTAAAAATATTCTACATATTCCCTTAAGATCTCAGAATGCAAAAAATAAATAACAACAAATTAAATGTTTTTTCTTTAATCCTGTCCCAATTCTTAAACTCTCACGACGCTCTTCCCATTACCTAAACTGCCCTTCCCCCTTTTCAATTTTTCCTTCTTTATATTTGCAAATTTCACATTTAGATTCAGCTCCTAAGTTCATGTCTACATAGAAATCCTTGTGTAGTCTTTCCAGCAGAAAATACTTACTTCTTCCTCTATGCTGTCATCATCCTAAATCCATATCTTTATCAGAGCATTAACCATTTTTCATATTGCATAAAATAATTTTGAGTTACTTTACTTTCTTCTTGAGAACTTATGCAATTTAAATACAGGCACTGTGTACTTCATGTCTTTGTGTTTCCCCAAACACGCATCATAGTAGTATGCAAGTTGTAGGTGCTCAAAAACGTCAATAAGCATAAGTATTTTAAGGCTCCATTTAATTTGTTTTGTTTGTCTTCAGATCATACAAGGAATTACTATTCTTAATTGAAGAATAAAAAATGAAGACACAATATCAAGAAAAAGCACATTAGGATCTAGAGATATATAGATATAGATATGGATGTAGATATAGATATAGAAAGGTTTCCAAAGCATGTATGTGTATATATGTATATATAATATATATTTGAGATCATATTCTATAAAAAGATAGAGAGCTTTAGACTAAATCGCTATCAAATTTTCCACAGAATTTGAATTAAATTTTAATATGCTGTCTAAAACAGAAAGAAATATAGAATTCCTTTAAAAAGTCTTTATTGTTAATGGAATACTTTTGAAATTTTTATTTTTGAGATAATTTTAGACTTTCAGAAAAGTTGAGAAATTAGAATAGAATTCTTGTATGCTCTTCACCCATGCTCCCTTTATGTGAATGTCTTTCATAACCAAAGATTAATGATCAAATCCAAGACAGTGATTTTGGTGCTGTTTTATTAAATAAAGAGTTGGGTTTTCCACTAACACCTCTTTTCTCATCTGGGATCCCACACTGTACTCATGATACTCAGTAGTGTTATATCTTCTTCAGTTCCTCCAACCTATGATAGTTCCTTGGTCTTTCACTGTCTTTCATAACCTTGACATTTTGGAAGATCAGTTATTTTGTAGAATGTTCCTCAGTTTGGGTTTGTCTACTGTTTTTTCACAGTTTGACTGAGGTTCTGCAATGAGAGTAGAACACTGGTGGTAACATGCCCTTCTCAGAGCGTCTTATCAGAGGGTAGGTTTATGTGTCACTTTGAGCTTAATCTTGAGGCATTCGGCTGTCTGCCAATTGACATCTATGATTGATTATCTTCCAGGAAAGTTACTAAAAACTTAAAGAGATATATTTTGATACTATACAAATATCCTGTTTCTGCTTAAACTCTCACTCACTAATTTGAACATCCATGGATGGATCATGCCTATGGCAATTATTACTGTTGTATTTGAGTGGTGGCATTCCGATGTTTTCACCCTTTCCTGCCTTTATTAATTGGAATTCTTCTGAGAGGAATACAGAAGGTGCCAAAAAAGTATACATTTTAAGAAAGGACAAAACTATTAAAATTGTAACACAATATATATACTGATAACAAAAGATGACTACAAGTCACACTTGACTTCTGCACTACAAGAGGTGCTCGAAGTGGTTATCATCATTACATCAGTGGTTACCATCATCTCTTAACATCACTTGAAATGTGTATACATTTTTGGGGCATCCCCGGTAGTTGATTCTTCTCCATTCATGTATTTATTCTATTAATATCAATATGGACTCAAGGGGATTTTGTTCTTTGGATTATGATTTGGTACTATATTTTTGTTGTCCAAGTTGTAGCCAGCTTGGTAAATTGGAGTTCCTTCAGGTTGGTTTCTGTGCCCTTTGTATATACTACTGTGAAAGAAAACAGAATCTCAGGACCCCAAACTCACTATGCCAATGGGAAGGTTAAACCTGGGAACTGAGTCACCCCCCAAAAACAAATAAGTAAAAAAATAAATAAAAACTACCTTTCTGCAGAGCACAGTGGCTCATGCCTGTAATCCCAGCACTTTGGGAGGCAGAGGCGAAATGATTGCCTGGGTCCAAGGGCTCGAGACCAGTCTGGGCAACTTGGTGAGACCTATCTCTACAATAAGTCAAAAAAATTAGCCAGGTATGGTGGTGCATGCCTGTGGTTCCAGCTACTAGGAATGCTGAGGCAGAGGGATCCCCTGAGCCCAGCAGGTGGCGACCGTGAGTGTGCCACTGCACGCCAGCCTGAGTGACACAGTGAGACTTTGACTCAAAAAACAAAACAAAACTACCTTTTGTTCCCAAACATATAGCTGCAGTGATAGAAGGTCACACAGTGGCTCAGACGGCCTCCCTCACCAATTGCTCACAAGGAATCTCTTTGTGGGCACCCCAGTCTTTCAGAATATATATCCCCCTGTGGGCTAGGTCCACAGTTCTGCTGGATCTCACCCTTACGATGTGAATTAAGTTTACCTTCACAAGTACAGGACGAGACAAGGCTGGAAATCATCCCTCAGTGTTCCAAGACAAATGCATAATTGACTTCTTCCTCTACTCTATCTTTCCACACGTTTATCTTATGTGAAATGTAGATTTACTGAGTACAAGATGAGCCCATAATTGAATGTGCCCCATCCTCTCTTTTCCTATGTAAAATGTAAATTCACTGAGAGTTCATCAAAGCCTTCACAAGAGTGTAACTGCTTGTCTCCTTGCCTTTTTTCTTTCTTTTTCTACCTTTTCCTCCAGCCTATTCTTTCCTCATTAAATGAAATAAAACCACTTTGGAAAAAGGCACAAATTACAGACACTGATGCAACTATTATTAATTTTTAGGTACATCCTCAACCTTGCAGAATAAACCTCTAAATCAATTGAGATCTGTCTCAATCACTTTTTGTTGACATCCCTTCTCTTTTTGAAATTTTTATGTTCTTTCCAAAGCTTTCCAAGGAACCCTGATCCTCTTTATTGGAAAACAGTGTTTAGAAACCAAGCACTGAGGACTGGCCATGCTCACTGTTATTGGGGTGTCACCGCTTTCCATCCCTTTCAGTGTCTAGAGCTAGCAAATATAATTGCCCATATAACTAGTGCATACATACATGTACATGTCTTTATCTACTTCTACCTTTTATTTCTAATTCTTTTCATTGAATGATTGTTTTTTTAATATAATTTTACCGATCACTTATCATTTTAAACAGCATAGTAAAAGTAAAGTAAAAACAAAGCAAATTGGGGATATGAAATTCTAGGAAAGATATACTGTTAAGCAATAAAACAATCAGAATTTGACATAAATAGGCACACAACCATACTTAGTGATCTATCACAGAAACAAAGAACCAAATACCATGCGTTCTCACTCAAAAGTGGGATCTGAACATTTATCACAATAGCACAAGGGAGGGAGCGGCAATCATGGGACACTGCTGTGGGGAGGGGGATGAAACAACACAAAGGGTACATGGTCCTAAACCAGGGGAAGTGAGGACCAGTGGGAGGCCCAAACATCACCAGCACGTAGATTACTTATGTACCTAATCCTGACTTGCATACCCCACATCGTTATAATAAAATTAAGTAAAAAAATTTAATTAAAAATTTAAAAAGAAAGAAAGTAGGCGCAATAACCCCACAGCTACCCATTGGGTACCATGTCCACCACTGAGGCAGGGTAGCTAGTACAGGTTAGGCATAGATAAATTTCTTATAGGCAGGTTTTAGTACACATTCATTCATTTTTCTTATTATATCTTTACTGCAGGCCAGACTGGAATGTGGACCACCAGTCTACTCTGCACCCCTGGCCAATCAAAAGAAAATCTCATCAGATGTAAAACAGGGCAGCCCAACCTTTCAGTTAATGGGTTAGCATAATAATCACTAAAGCTCCTTCAGGCTCTCTGTTGAGGGTGAAAGGCTCAACCCCACCCCTTAACTGATCAAAGTCACAGAAATGATAATAAGACCACCTTTTAGTTCATGAACTTGTGTATTCAAAAGTCTGGCAAGTTTCCTACAAAGGCAAAATGTGTATTCTGGAAAAAGACCATCCCTTCTTGCATCAGAGGTGGAGAGAGGGCAACCTCTCTGCAAGCTTACATGTGCTCCACCCTATTTAGCATAGCAATTGTGAAAATATTTCTGGCTTTCAGTTAAGAGCACAAGCAAGAGTCTTTCTTTTCAAGAGACTTGCCCACGTCAGGTTTTTCTATCATGAAACTTCCTCTTTTCCTCTCTTTTTCTCACTTATAAACTGTTTTAAAACTTTGCTGGCTGTTCTGAAAATCATTTCAGGGTTGAGTCAAGGAACTCACAAGTTTAGCACCGTACTCTACCCAGCATTACTACTAGGGAGAGAAAGAGCTCGTTAGAAGCCCAGACTTCATCTGCACACAATTTATTTATGTAGCAAATCCTTGCTTGTACCCCACAACTCTAAAATTAAAAAGTAAAAATAAAGAAGGACCAAAAGAGAGAAAAAAGTAGACACAGCTATATATTCTCAAAGGTAAAAGTGCTTTCAAAAAATAAAAGTCATCAAACATCCTTCACTTTTGAACTTCATAGACTAAGTTTCAAATTGGCAAGCTCAAACAACTAGCAGATGTATAGTACCTTATTTAAATTCTAGAAAGGTATTTCTTTCATTTCTTTACCTCCCAACCTAGCCATGATATTCTGTTAAAATCATCAGGTCTTCTCTACAGAGACACTTAGGTAGAGATCATGTCCAGATAATTAAAAAGTAAACAAGGTCTCTCTCTACAATTTTCTGATTCTATCTATTTTGATTAGAACCACTCCTCAAAAAGCTTGAATCTTTATGTAAATGTTTTGTAGACGCAAAGAGTTTGGGCTTAAATGGCCTTTGTGCATTTCAGGTCTTCAAAAAGTTGCTTTGACATTTCAAAGTTTTAACTTTGATAACCAAGGAATGATTCTGAAGGAAATAATTGGAGAGGAACTGCTGAATGCTACTCTCAAAATCAATATGAGTTTAAGCCAAAGGAAACAGCTTTTCTCTTCTATGGGTATATGTTCAGTTTGTCACATGGTCCGAGACAGTTGTGTAATCCTTGACTTTAATTGAGATAGTTTCTGCCACTTAAAATTCATCACCCAAATTTTGAAACTTTCTATGAAAATTGCAAATGTACTATCTTAGTACTTTTACTTAGCACGTTCACCTTAATATTTTGTAATTGACATTTGATAATTATCGGCTACCAATATTTCAGTGTTGAAATAGGTAGGTTTATCTCCTTTGGTCCCATCAGCCTTGAATTCCACACATAATTACTACAAAAATAATAGATTGATCTATGTACACCATGTTGTAGTTGGTGAGGAATGTCATACATGTAAAGTATCATGTTCATTCTTAGCTGGGCAGTAGTACTCCTTTACATTTGGAATTAACAGCAATTGATTGTTTTCCTCTAAAAGAGAACACATAGTAAAAAGAAGACAACAAAATTAAAATTCTAAGGTAACAATGTGATCAATAAGATTTATATTATTATTTTTAAATTACTTTATCCTGCTCTTTATTATTTTTTTGAACACCTTTTACCATAGCCATATTCTGCTCTTTAAATTACGTATCTTTATGTTTGAATAGTACTAAGCTGTGTGTAATAATAAAAGCCATTAGATTTTGGGTACCAAGACACAATGATACAAATCTAGGTGGAGGCTTTTTTTTTTTTTACAGAAAATGTAAGCAAAAAAAGTGAGTTTTTTTCTTTCTTAAAAAAACATGTGTTTCTTCCTTCTTGGACATTTTATAGTATCCCCAAAATTGTCTTTGGCTTTGTGAAAATAGCATAGTATCCAGTGCAATAGGGAAATGGAATTCAAGACATTGAATCTCATGAAACTAAGAATAGCAGGTTGGTTTGAGATATAGTAATAGGGCTGTCTCATAGCCTTTTAAAAGCCATTTAAAAATAGAGATTAGATAATAACTTTATTTTTTCCAGAATATCTTTTCAAGATTTCCACAGCTACAAAATAGTGCTCATGTCAAAATGTAGACACGCTGATCTCATATCAAGGAAAAATTTAAGCATAACCCCTGACTTCAAAATGGCATGAAATATTGACAGGAATCACAAGACCTGAGAAATTTCTAAGGGAAATCTTTTTCCAAATAGTCTAAGCAATTTGGCATCATCACTAGACATATAAGCATAAGGGAATTATGCTTCTTTGATGAGGTGATACTCTCCAACTCTAGCTCTAGTGGCTTCTCAGTTGTGCTCCTTCCCTCAGTGCAGAAGTGAGAAGGCAAAGGGACAAAGAGGTGAGCTGACTTGTTTATAAGCACACAGTACTTTTTGGCCAATTGTACCTGATTCTAACTGTAGCTTTATGATACAAGACTTTTACTTTACTTTATTTTACTATTTTATTTTAATTATTTATTTTTTATATTTTATTTTATTTTATTGTTTTATATTATTTTATTTGAAGCAGAATCACTCTGTTGCCCAGGCTGGAGTGCAGTGGCACAATCACAGCTCATCAGAGTGTTGACATCCTGGGTTCAACTGATCCTTCTGCCTCAGTTTCCTGAGTAACCACGCCTGGCTAACTTTTTTTTTTTTTTTTTGTAGAAATGAGGTCTTGCCATGTTGCCTAGGCTGGTCTCGAACTCCTGGGTTCAAGCAATCCTCCTTCCTTGGCCTCCCAAAGTACTGGGATTACAGGCATGAGACATTATCACCACCGGCCTTGTTTTTAAATATACATTAGTTGAGGTTCTTTCTATAGCAACTTACAGAATCCTACCTGAGATTCCTTCAAAACAAACAAAAATAATAATGAGGGGTGTACTTCAGATATGTTTCACTCGTGCAAACTAAGAGCAGGCCCATTCCCTGTAGACTCCAATCAGGAATTGAAAAGCCATCAGAGACTATGCCTTTCTTCTCTTTTCATGGTCTGTTTCTTTGTTGTATGCTCAATTCTTCTTCCTTATGGAAAAGGTGAGCAGTGTTTGGTTCCCTAGAACACAGTTACTGTTAAATTCACTGGCAGAGATTTTCTCTGAATCCCCAAATGAAACTCGATTGAATGATCTTGGGTCAAGTGTTCACTCCAGACTGCTTTTTGGTTCTGATTTTTTTAACATGCTATGTCAGGCACTGGGATCGTTCAGTCAGCTATATCTAAAGAGATAAGGGTCACAAACAAAAATTATGGTTATATAGTTAATATTTATAAAACACTCATGCTTAAAGTTGGTCACGTATTAATAATTCAGAGTTACATAAAGCAGAGTTTTAGTTCTATAAATTATGACAGATCCATAATCTATGTCTACTCTGTTTAAAAAAAAGCAATTGCTTTAGTTTGAATTCATTAAATTTTATAGCAAAATATGCTTTGCTAATACATATCTATGACACAGAAAATAATTAAAATATAGAATATTATATTACAAGAATTTATATTTCATAATATTCACAATTGATGTCCTATAAAAATAATATTCATTGAAGTAAAAACTTTTGTTTTTAATTGTGAGAATTTTGCTTTATTTTTATTGTCACTGCTAAGATCTCTATTGTGGTGAGTATTCTATTTGTTGCATTTAATTTAAGTAGTGAATAAGGATAAAAAATTAACTTAATGAGTCTGGGGGCACCTAAAGTGAACTGGAGGTTATTTCATTTGTCAGTATGAGACATGGCAACATTAGTTCAACTCAGTTACTTGTTTCGAGAGCTAGATATTAGCCTTGTATTTGGTGAATCTGCCTGCTATTGTTTGCAAAGCCTCCTCTCCAAATATGGCAGGCTTATTAATCAAATTTACTAATGGTGAAAGTGAAAAAAAAGAGATCACATCCAAATAACTTACCACTGAAATACCAGGACTTGGTCAATCTTACTTGCACCATTACCTTGCAAAATGTTTTCTGTAATTCAGCTAAACACTTAAATTAGTAATCACAAATCTTAAATACATTTAACTGTAATTCAAAATCTGTTAATACATACTATGTAAGCAGGGAGAAAATTTGGTTCACTACCATCTATTACAACCTTTAACCTTTTATTTTGCAAATAAAACTAAGTGAGGTCAAACAACATGGTCAAAGTCAAAGCAGTATGGAGTAGGGTCCCTAAATTTCAGTGGCATTTTCAATCTCTATTATAACACAGAGTTGGTGATCAAGTCTATACAGCACCAACTTTGCTATATAGCAAACTGAACTTCAATTTCAAATAATAACTTTTATGTCTATTATACTAATATTTTTAAAACATTGCTTGATAATGTAGCATGTTGCGTATATATGTTTATATTATATATCATATACACATTAGCACATCATGGCATCTATATATCATGTGTGTACATATGTCAGGTATATGTTACACTGATGCATAAGTCCGTGGCATTTGGTTTTGGCACGGCAACACTCAGGTGTTGGGAGTTTATTTATTGTTTGTCATTGGAGGGACTATGTTATGCTTGTGAATACACCTTGCATTTTGCAGATTTGAAGAAAGTTAGTGCTATTTGTGGGCTAAAGAAGATGGAGCATAAAGCAGATAAAAACACAAACAGTTCTGACATATTCTTCTGTTTGAGTTTTAAAAAGACATAACAGCAGAGAAGGTGGCTCAAAACATTTGTGTCATGTACAGGGAGAATGCCATGGGGGAAACACAAGAAGAAAATGGTTTTGTCATTTTCAGGAGGGCCATTTTGACCTGAGTGATTCTCCATATCCAGGAAGACCATCTGACTTTGATGAAGACCATTTAAATGCTTTAATCCACAATGATCCACATCAGTCAACCTGAGAATTGGCAAATGTGACAAACTGTGACTAGTCAACCATAGTGCAACCCTTGCATTCCATAGGCAAGCTAAAAACACTAGGTACTTATGCATCAACCCAATATATAATCTATATAAGATGTATGAGAGGGTAAGAAGCCAAAAATGGAGTAACCTTACCTAAAGTGCAGCCATTTTAACACTACTTAGCTCTGTCATGCTTTCTTAACAAATTACTTCAACTTGCCCTCTAAACATTAACAAAGGACAGAACTGTTTCCAGGAGGTAGCTACTGATAATTGTCTTCCAATCCCCAAGTACTGATTACTGTTCTATTCCAAGTATTCATCTTCTAGCCATAAAGTTCCAAGATGACCTAATCTACTGTGATCGGCCTTCCATGACAGACCATCAACCCACCATCTGGAGTCACAAGATGTGTCACCTCGACAAAAAGGCACAAGACCTATGTTATCAACACCCAAGAATGCAGTTGCTGGAGATCTTTTTTTTAACCAGCCCTATTTCCTTATCAAAACCTTAAATACTTCCTAGTTTCAAACCCACTACACCATGCTGTTCTTAGCCTTGGTCGCATCCTGACTCAGATGTGAATGAACTCTTTTGCTTGGATGTGAATCAATTCTTTGCTTTAATCCCATGGCACTAGCCTACTTACTAAACCCTAATAATATACACTAATATCTTTAGAAAAAATTCACTATTCAGTACAAGTAAGTACCTTTCCCATTAACTTGACTCTTAGAATATCCAGTCCTTTCCCATATTTTCTTCTTAGGTCTTCAAAGGGAAGACCCAGTTCTTAAGATAACTGCTTTGAAAACTCTCTAGGTTGTCCCTTAGTCTATAACTAAAATCATTTTTTTTCTCTGTACTGCTTGATATCTGCCATTATGAATAAGAAATTCTTTTCTGGGGTAACCCCTTTGGGTCCCCTCCCACTGTGGAAACTTTTCTGTCCTCTTAATAAACCCTGCTTTCTCACTAAAAAAGAAGTAGTAGAAATTCATTTCTAAATTCTCTTGTGGGTTTACTAGTGCTCACCATGAAAGATACCTCACAACTTTATTTGGAAACACAGTCTTTACAAATGTAATCAAGCTGAAATCTAGTCATTAGAATAGATCCTAATCCTATGTGACTGGTGTCCTTAAAGGGATATTTGGACACAGAAACAAACATACACAGAGGAAAGATGATTGAAGACAAACAGGAGAACACCATATGAAGACAGAGGACTGATGTGATGCATCAACAAGCCAAGGAAAGATGATGATTGCCAGTAATCCACCAAAAAGCAAGAAGAGACTAGGAAATATTCCTCTATAGGTTTAAGAGAGAGTATGACCCTGATGACATTTTGATCTCAGACTTTCAGCCTCTGGAACAATGAAACAATAATTTTGGTTATTTAAGCAACCCAGTTTGTGCTGTTTTGTTATGGCAACGCTGGGCCTAGGAAACTGATACATATTACCAATAAATGGGTTAGAAAAAGAAAAACACATACAGATGAAAATACACAAATAAACCACTTTTTGCTTGCTTTTCTAAATCTCTTTCTTTTAACTGCTAGGTTTTTTCCTTTTGTTTTTTTCAATCAGAGAATCAGAAACAAAATATATTATCTTAGTCCTATCTATTCTAGTCTATATTTCAGCTAGGACCTTGGGAAACAGCATAGCATAGATGGTTCTTTTCATTTTTAATAAAGAAGCATACAGTAAAAGGCCACTTAGAAAAAAATTTATCTTTGCTTGGTGGAACTATTTTAAGCTAACAATTATTTAAATGCATAGTTAAATATGAATGCATATCAATCTGGCTTCATATAATCTACCTGGTTTGACACTGCCACCTATCCAAAGCTATCACCCAAATTATCTTTTTTCCTCATTGTCTTATTCCATCAGTTATTAAGCACGTGCATATGATGATTTCTTCAAAACGTCTCTCTAAATCATCTTTACTCTAAACATGGCTATTTCCTTAGTTCAAGGCTTTATTGTTTTTTAACAGGCTCTTACTTGATGACTTTTCTCCAATTCTATCTGCCCTGATAATGTTCACAGATCCATTTTTTTCTCACGATAAAAAATGCCACTTGTATAGTAAAACTACTATTATTATGTCATTCTAGGTGTTTTACACACTCTAAACTAAATCAGGAATGAAAATGAAATTGCTTAGAAATATTAAGTAGCAGACTCAGGTCATAGTTAAAAGGTGGTAGAGATGAAATTCAAACCGAGGTCTGTACATTCCAAAATAACTATATTATAAAAGTCTTCATTTTGGCAATTAGAAAAAAGAGTTTATTTCAGACACTTAAGTATTTTAGTTTCTTTATTACTTATTGACACTTTGTCTTTGATGATTTTTAAAATCATTACATATATTCCATTCAAAGTATGTTTTTTCCAAGGCGGAGTCTCACTCTGTTGCCCAGGCTGGAGTGCAATGGCACAATCACAGCTTACTGTGGCTTTAACCTACTGGGCTTAGGTAACTCTTCTGCCTCAGCCTCCTGTGTAGCTAGGACTATGGGCATGTGCCAACATACCTGGGTAATTTCTAAATTTTTTGTACCAGCAAGGTCTCGCTATATTGACTAAGCTGGTCTCAAACTCCTGGGCTCAAGCAATCCTCCCACCTCAGCATCCCAAAGTGCTGGGATTATAGGCATGAGCCACCATGCCCTGCCTCTATTCAAACTATTAACAGAGACTCAGCAATCAAGGAAGAGCTTCCGTTCTTCTCTGTTTTTTCTGCTAGTGTATAACAGAAATATCACAGACTGGGTAATTTATAAAAAGCAAATATGTATTCCCTAACAGTCCTGGGGGTTAGGAATTCCAAGACCAAGGCACTGGTATCTGATAAGGGTCTTTTTGCTGCATCCACACATGACTGAAGGTAGAAAATCAAGAGAAGACAAACCTTGGGTCCTCACAAGGCAGAAGAGTAAAAGAGGACAAACACACTCCCCAAATGCCCTTTTTTTGTAATGGCATTAACCCATTCATGAGGGTAGAGTTCTCTTGACCTAAATGCCTCCCCTTAGGCCCCACCTCTCAACATTGTTGCATTGGCATTAAGTTTCCAACACATGAGTTTGGGGAACACATTCCAACCACAGCAGTTCCTAAATGCGTTGGTCAATCCATCTCTTTTTTTTCTTCTAGTTCTCTCATTTGAAATAATTTGTGGTAAATAGGACCTAAATTAAAATTTCAGATATTTGATTGCCAAATATAGCATAATTATCAATTACCAATTATAGAATAATTATCATCATACTTAATCAGCTGGTTGTATATATAAGATTGGTGTACACAAACTAGAAAACAACACAGTTTAATTTTTTCTGATTTATGAAACTTAAGACAATTCTAAAACAGAACAGATATTTCATTTTTACTTTTTTAAAACATTTTATTGAAGCATGGTTGACACACAAAAAGCTGTATATATGCATGCAACTTGAGTTTGGATATAAATATATACGCTTGAAACCATTACCTCAATCTACTCCATAAATCCATCACCTTCAAAAGTTTCCCCTCACTCTCTATATTTATTATAATTATAACTATTATTACTGTTATTTGTGTGTGTGTGATACATACACTTAACATAAGATCTATCCTCTTAGGACATTTTAAAGTAAGCAATACAGTAGAACTCACTATAGGTACCATACTGTACATTAGATCTCTAGAAATTATTCATCTTACATCATTAAAATTTTGTACCCTTTGATTAATACCTCCCATTTTCCTTCTCACCAAAGCCCCTGCCAATCATCATTGCACTCTTTTTTTCTATGAGTTTGACTATTTTAGAGTCCTCATAGAAGTAGTATCATGTAGTATTTGTCTTTCTGTGTCTGGCTTATTTTACTTGGCATGACATCCTCCAGGTTCATCTACCTTGTCTCAGATGGTATGATTTTTCTTCTTTTAAGGCTGAATAATTCATCTTTTGCACATAGTGCAATTTCTTTATCCATTTGCCCATCAATGGGCATTTAGGTTGCTCTATGTCTTGGCTACTGTGAATAATGCTATAATAAGTGTGGAAGGGCAGTTATCTCTTTGAGATTTTGATTTCAATTATTTTGGAAAAATACCTGGTGTAGGAATGCTGGATCATATGGTGCTTCTATTTTTTTTTTTTAAGGAAACTTTATACTTTTTTCCATAGTTGTTACAACAATTTACATTTCCACCAACAGCATGTATCTTGCATTTTGATTTTTCTAATCCTATAACTACTAAGTTGTATCAATGGCTATGAAATAGGGTATCAGAATGAGTATTTAAACATCTCTGTGTATACGTTTGCATGTGTGTTCATGTACTTATCCTAAAAGATTTGATGATCCAAAGTAACTAGTAGGATGATTAAAGCATCTGTCATTCAAACAGGAAAGGGGGTGGGTAGTACCATTATCCATGATTCAGGGACAATAGGAATAATCTAGGACTTTGGCTGGCAAACAGAGGAATACAGTCACCCTAGATATGCATAGAAGATTGTTACAGCAATAAGTTAAAGGGAGACAAGTAGAGTATTTAAAAACATACTTTACTGATAAATAGTAAGAGTTTATGTAGAATGGAAAGAAATGTGACACCATATCCATCACTCTGGACCCTATTCAGGCACGTTTACAAAAACCTATGTATTTCTCCTTGACAGATGTTTCTTACAGCTGAATATATCAAAATACTCTACCGTCTTCTACCTGATAAACCTTACTACACTCACTTTTTCCCACAGGAAAGGGAGTGCTTCTGTTGATAGTCACACACTAAGTCAGAAAAACAGCATATTTGTCCATTTTTGGACTTTGGCTTCTCAAGACAGGTAAAAGATGAACAAATTTTGTTTTAACTTTTTTCAAAAACTTCAATCAGTAGCACAACTGTTAACTATTAGCCATCAATTGGGGAAGCTAATACTCGTTTTGCATTTTCATCTCTAACTCAATCCAGGTGCCACATTCACAGAAAGCCTCTCTGAAATATAAGGGGGGAACACCAAAAAAACAGAATTATCATTTTGCAGGGTGGGCCCCTTGTAGTACAGGCTTCTCCTGCTAGGTAAGTGTTCTAGGAATCCATCATCAACAGTGTACCAGCTAGCATTGTTGTGAGAACCTGTGTTTGGCTTCACTGAAATTTTTGTTGGAGATTCTTTCACCGCATTTGCCTATTTCATGAGGGGTGATTTACAAGTGCACCTGCCCACACCACACTGAAAGTTCAGCAGTTTTTGAATAAAAACGGCATGCCCCCATGCTCACCCCTCCTATTACTCAATCTCACCCCAAGCAATTTTTTCTTTTTGTTTCTCCAGATGAAAAAGAGTCCTCAAAGGGAAATGATTTGCTGATGTGGAAGAGACGAAACAAACAAATAAAATGGCAGGAGTAATTAAAAGGCACCAAAATTGACGAGCTCAAAAACTGTTTTAAGCAGTGGAAAATGCATCTCCATAGGGGCACTGCATCAAATGGAGTGCACTTAGAAGGTGACAGAAACTTAAGCATGTAAGAATAAATACACATTTTTGTCTAAATAAATTTTGGGATTTTTGGGGGGTCTCCCTCATTCACTAAAAAAATTAACAGTCTCTTTTGTAGTATTTAGGGTCATATCAGCATCAATTGTTTCATTTTCATTTGTATATGACTGTTACCCTTTTGAATTCTGTTTTTTATTGTCAGTCTTTTTAAAGAAGCACCAACTGTAACATAATTTGCCATTTTAAAAATAATTATAAGATAATACCTTTCAAATGAGGGCTATGTACATGCATTCTTTGCAGATGTAGATTTACTGGAACAAATTCTAATGTTTTCTCTCCTTTGCTGCTGCTTGATTTGAAAGAGGACCCTAGATGAAAAAAATATTAAGCATTATTAGAAGAAATATATAAATAAATGTGTGTGTCGAAAGATGCATTTGACAAAAAGACTATAAGAACTTCATAAAGAAAAATGGTATTTATGAGTTACTTTGTTGCTTTTTTTTAAAATAAGAAATTCAACTTTTAAAAATCTCAGTTATTCTTATAATAATACCATGTGATAGAACAGGGTAGTTTTTCCCCCTATTTCAAAATGTTAAAGAGTTAGAAGTATTATTATTATTTTGCCTTTGGATCTGCTATCTCCATAAAACAATGTTTATTATTATTTTCACATTGCACACATGAAATGCAATTCTGTGTAAGTAAAGTTATTGATTTTATACCTGTTTCCTTGCTTAGTTCTGTCAGAATGTCTTGGTACATATTCACCATTTGATCACAGTGAGTAAGGACATTTTTTCGCAGATTGTCCCAATGTGGAGAAAGTTCACCAAGTTCTTTTATCTCCTGGTTTCTGTTAAGAATGAAAAAGAGGAGAAACTATTTTTATCTTAAATCCATAGACACATAACCCTTAGCCAGAGTTGTCAAGCCATTATAATAAGAAATTGTTTCACCATCCTTCTTAGTAAAGTTCTATGAGCTAATTAACTTAAAATTTTAAAAAATATAGCACACAAAAATATATGAGCAGTTTAGATCACACAAATATAAACATGTCAAAGGACCAAAATAAAGGTTAAAATCCCTGATAAAATTTTCACAAAGATGCCAGACTTACATCCTATATTTATAGGGAGGACATTCAGTTAAAAAGCAAATACTAAAATCTCAATATAAAGATGGCTAAGTTTTAGGCTCCAACTATCCACAAAGAATGTGGACAGGGTTAACTGACTGTGTCTGAAAAAAAACATGAGATAGTTAATCCAGTTTTCCTAAAATATAGCTGAATTTTTTAAACAACAAAAGTCTAGACGAGCTTGGTGGCTCAGCCTGTAATCCCACACTTTGGGAGGCTGAGCCTGTGGGTTTGAGACCTGCCTAAGCAACTTGGCGAGACCTCATCTCTACAATAAATCAAAAAAATTAGCCAGGTATGGTAGCGTGCGCCTGTAGTTCCAGCTACTTGGAAGACTGAGGCGGAAGGACAGCCTGAGTCCAGCAGGTCGAGGCTGCGGTGGCCGGGAGCGTGCCACTGCACTCTGGTCTGGGCGACAGAGTGAGACTCCAACTCAAAAAAAGTCTAAATAATAAATAAATGGTATTGTCAAGTATAGTTTTATTGACCTGAGTTTTTCTCAAGTTTAAGAAAATACTGTAATCATAGGCGTTGTGCCCCCTTTATCAAAAGAAAGAGCTAACCATGTCATTTAGGTTTCAGTTATTAACTTTTATCTAAATCTGTAGCCAAGTTAGTTCAAATAATCAGAAAGCCTTCTTTAAACTATGGGGATAAATGGTCTAATATGCTGCTTGGTTACATCTCTTATTCATTTCTGTAACCTTTACCAATAACATTTTCATGAGGCTAATTTAACCAGTCATGATGAAACTTCTTTGCTATTTTGGCCGTGAAACATGCTAAATACCAAGCTAATAAATTCAGAAGATGTGGAATCTTTAACATTCTGTTAAATGCAAGAATAATGGATGATGATGTGAAAAAATGTGACTTGCACTCAAATGTTTGTATCTGCCTTTGTTTTGTTTCAGTGAGAGTGCGATGTGGGATTGTTACATCTTTCATTAGAGGGCTTCACAAGTTTTGTGAACATTAATCTCATCCTCAACTTGTCCAGAGATTCACTTTTATGACACAATATTCAGGGGAGAAAAAGTAATAAATCAGTAAACAATGAGAGTAAAAAGAATTCATGACCCAAGGGCACAAAGGGAAGGTTGAAGAATTAGGGAGTCAAGTTCTCTGTACTCAAATGGCAGAATATTCAAAATCAGCAGCAACAACTAAAGCAAGCAAGTAATTCCAAAAGTCTAGAAGAACCTGAGTAATTCGGTCAAATTGGAGAGAGATAGCCAATGTGATATAGGTCAACTTGATTGTTCAGTTTCAGGCTTTGCTTCTAATATACAGTTATAATACAAATCTTAGCTAAGTATTCCTGAGAATACTAATGGATGTCCCGTGGTTTTACAATTTATTTTGTCTCTAAATCCTTCTCAGTAAGAATAATTAAAAGGGAGATGGTGAGGGAGGAGAGCAAGGGTGATAGTGGAGCCCTTAGCTACATTGTAGGATCCCTAGGTGGTATACACCACCTTGCCTAAGAGCAGTTTGACAAAATGTGATCCAAGTTTAGTATTCTGTGGGAAGTGACTTCACATAAGCTCTGAGAAGTCCATAACTGTTGTTTAAAATTTGTCACACTCTACCAATATGCCACGATTTATATAGATGGATACACTGATGAACCAGTTTGTTATAAGAGCTGACAATAAAAATGGTACACTTTCTGAAAGAAACAAACTAAAATTCTAACACAGTCTCTTTGCATTGAGAAAAGCTCAAATATAGAGAAACTGTAAAATAAAAGTGTAATAAACCAGAAGAGAGTAATGAAAAAGTGGTAAAAATAAAAGGGGAAAGAGTAAGAGAGCCATTATTACTTCAAATAAATAAATAAATACAATAAATTAACAGGTACATTAATTTCATCAAAGTGGATAAAGAGAGAGGTGCATTACTACATTGAAATAGATGAGAAGAAGTTTGGTACACCAAAATGAAATTTTCCAATCAGAAAGGCTAGGACTATTTATTCCTAATTATATTTTAATTTGTCATTTAGACAAATCTAAGGTTTCTTAGATTGAAAACCTTGCTCAGCATCTCAATTCAGGTTTTCTGGAAAGCAGGGCCTGAGATCAAGGAAGTCTAGGTCAGTAACAGGGTGGTAAAAAGAGAAGTGTTAGAAGAGAACAAAGCAGACACAAGTTAGTACATTACTGGGCTAGACAGAACTTCACAAGGAAATGGCTGTTTTTTGGTCCTGTAGAGCAGCAGTCCCCAATCTTTTTGGCATCAGGGACTGGTTTCATGGAAGACGGGTTTTTTTCCACAGATGTAGGGAATGGGTGGGTTGGGAATATCCAGCATCAGATTCCCATAAGGAGTGCACAAACTAGATCCTTCACAGGCAATAGGATTTTGCTCTTATGAAAATCTAATGCCACCACTGATCTGACAGAACTTGGACCTCCTCTTGCCTGTTGCTCACCTCCTGCTGTGTGGCCCAGTTTCTAACAGGCCATGGACCCATAGCTGTCAGCAGTTCTGGGGTTGGGGACCTCTGAGCTACTCCAGAGAAGTCATATGGAATCTTTGCACCTTGGAAAAGGTTATTAGATGGAGAAAGGGACATTTATATTTCAGGTGCTTACCATTCTCTTCTGCTCTTATGGTTTTATGATCTATACCCTCTGGGTAGCCATTGGAGAACCAATGCCTCTCGTGGCCTCTGCCATGAGAACTAGGATTCTAACTGACAAAGTACAAGGTTGTAGAAAAAGAAAATGCAAATGCTAGAAGTAGGTCACTGTTACTGATTATAAGAAGGGCTCACCCTTATTCCAAAACTGTGGGTTCTAGCTATAAGGAACACAGCATATCAGCTATCAGTTTAACATATATACTTCATCCTAGAGGAAAGTACTCCAACTCTAAGTTTTGAGGGTTTTTTTTTGTTGTTGTTATTTATTTTTATTTTTTCCATGCTGGTTCCTTAGCTGAGCTTTCCATGATTAATATTATTCCACTCTTCTATCAGGTTTGTGGCCTTTGGGTGATGGAGCATGTAGTGATTATAAGCTCACTATTACATTTTCTTGGATATGGCAGTACCTGTCCCTAGTAGGAGCAATGTTACATGGGGCACTATATCATTTGATCAGGCATTCTGTAAGCCATAAGTTATCAACATAGGTGCCAGCAATGACATTTGAGAGAAAAAGTAAATGCCTATCTAGACTACTATTTCACCTACTGAGGACAAATTTCTGTCCCCTCCAAGGTGGAAAGGATCCCACTTAACTGGCCTAACACCAAACAGCTGTTGGGTCTCTATGGTACCATGGACAAAGGGTATAATATTAGCAGCTCATTATCATTCTGTTTCTGGCATTTAACAGTTATGAGTGACAATAGGTATATTAGCCTTGGAGAGGGAGACCATGTCTCTGGGTCAGTGCATAGTCTCTGTCTCTGTCACCAAAGTCAATCTCTTCCTGAGTCTGTTGCATAAACCCTGGAGTAGATGAGAAAGGAGGCTGGCTAGTATCCACTATATAGGTGATGATGTTCACTTGGTAGTAGACAGCTTCCTCTGAAGCAGAAGTCTCCAACTCCCAGTCCGTGGACTGGTACTGATCCGTGGCCTGTTAGGAAGTGGGTCACACAGCAGGACCGAGCAGCAGACAAGAGGAGTTCCACCTTCCGTCAGATCAGCAGCGGCATTCGATTCTCATAGGAGCACGAACCATATGTGTACTGCACATGTGAGGGATCTAGGTTGTGTGCTCCTTGTGAAAATACAATGCCTGATGATTTCCACCACTGCCCTCATCTGTGGAAAAATTGTCTTCCACAAAACCAGTTCTTGATGCCAAAAAAGGTTGGGGGCCACTGCTTTACAGTATTTACTGTCTGACAAGCAGAAAATTTTTGAGGCATAGACACTTTGTGCTCACTCCTTTAGACCAGTACACATCTGTCTAGCTCACATATCTTGTATTCAGTTTTCTAGTTTTACTTCTTCCAGGCCCATGAGGTTATTAACTCTGCCAATGTTTCATGTATATCTGCACCTCAAGGCATCTCTCTCTATCTCTTTCTCCTAATAAAGGGAAGAAAAAGTAAACTACTTGCTCATTGGGTAAATTTCCTTCACTATTTTTTTTTTTTTTTGGACAGGGAAAAGGAAGCACAAAAAATTACTTCTGTAGAAATAAGATCTCACTCTGTTGTCCAGGTTAGTCTCAAATTCCTGACCTTAAGGGACCCTCCTTCCTTTGCCTCCCAAAGTGCCAGGGTGGAGGCACGAGCCACGCCTGGCAGCTTCACTATTGGCCGTAAGGCCCACTCAACATATCAGGCTGACTTATCTTTATACCAGTTTGAGTTCTTTCCTCCTCCATGAATTAGATGTAAGAGAACTCCTGTGAGAGTATAGATGTGAGATGAGAGAAAACCATCAGTGCAATAGAGTAGGTGACATGAGACGAAGTCACCTTTTTGTGATGTAATATGCTCATACCTTCTGTATCTGCTTGAGTTCAGTTCCAAATGTATCACTCCTAATATATTATTCCTTTACCATAAAATGAGATCAAATCAATATCCAGTTCACAATGAGTCACTCAGGGTACCTTTAGTCTCTAGCAGAGCCCAGTATCACACCAGGAGATATTTTTCAAATGAGAAGCAGCTCGCTCATGTAGAAGGCTCTGGTACATTCCAAAATCCTAAAGGTCTTCACTAAAACTTTGCTGTTTACATTTCCCAAAGACTCCACACAGCATAGCAGTTTTGTTTCTCATCACAGATGCTTTCAACCCCACTGGCGCTCCTTGGTCATATATCCAAGGACTTGCAACACATTCTGGATCTCTTGCAATGTCCTTCTTGAATGGACCCCTCTTGACACTTTTCCACTAATGGCTTGAGAAAATAACATTATACACACACACACACACACACACACACACACACACACACACACACATACATACAGAGGGTTCCAAAAATATATACACACTTTAAGAAAGAAAAAAAACTGCATTAAAATTGTATCTTAAGAGAAGTTATCTATGTATTACTTTTAGTTAGCCCTAATCAGAAGTGTCTGGACGATCATGGTAACCACTCTGAGCACCTCTTGTCATTGCAGAAGTCAAACGTGATATGTATTCCTCTTTTGTTATTGGTATATATTGAGCATTATAATTTTAATACAGTTTTTTTCCTTTTTAAAATGTGGATACATTTTTGACACCTCTGTATATGATTTGTGACTGGTTAACATATTATTTATTTATAATCATTTAACATTTATATATAAATGTATATAAAGGGAATGATTAGTGTCTAGTTAAGCACTAGATGAAAAATCTTAATGGCAAATGGATTAAAATATACTTCAAAGAACAACAATTCTTTACATGCATAGATGAAAAAGACTTTTAGTGTATGTAGACGTATGTGTTATATTACTTATTTTTCCCATTGTTTGTCACTGTACCAATATATGTTAGAAGTGCAGCAACCATATATACCACTTTATACCTATTTTTCCGTGGTCATTATTAGCATCCTCTTTCATTCTCAAAATATCAAAATATCCAAGTTACAGGATAACATGATTAATACATCCTCTATAACATTGTTATAAACAATGACTACAATAAATTCATAGAATGTTACAGTTGGAAGAAAGTGCAGAGAATAATCGGAAACCTCTTGTTTCACAGATGGAGAAGCCTAGGTGAAACAGCTCACTAGTCTCAGAGTCACTAGAATACGTTCAAGCTTCCAGACTTAATCCCCATGCTCACTCTTCCCTTATCTCATGTAAAGTCTCCTCTTTAGAACAAATAAACACAAGACAAGCAGCAATAAAAAGAACAACAAAGAACAAACAGAGTGTACTTAACAAACATATGTTGAGTGGGTGGGATTCAAAACCTGGGGTACTGACTTACTGAACTACGTTTTTTTTTTTTGAGTCAGAGTCTTGCTGTCGCCCAGGCTAGAGCACAGTGACATGCTCACAGCCATCGCAGCCTCAACCTGTTGGGTTAAGGCAATCCTTCTGCTTCAGCCTTCCGAGTATCTGGAACTAAAGGCGTGCACCACCACGCTTGGCTAATTTTTTGGTTTGTTGTAAAGACAACATCTTGCCAAGATGCCCAGGATGGATTTCAACCTCTGGGTTCAAGCAACCCTCTCGCCTCTGCCTTCCAAAGAGCCACTGTACCCGGCCCTGAACTATATTTGTAAATTTCCATGTACTATAAAAACTAAACCTGAACAAAGGATAAGTTATAATTTGGGATTTTTTGACTTCTGAATATTTTAGTCTGAATGGCATGCCTACTAGTTACTATATGATAACTGATTTTTTCTAAAATATGTTCAAGTGCATAATTGTGTCCTGCATTATAAGACCCAAAGATATCATGGCCTTATGGTCCAATTTCTGCATATTGCATCATTGATATAAAGAGCTATCTGGCATTAATATTACAATTAAATAGTTGCATGTCTTTGGAGTGGATGGCAAAGGAGCTTAGCTGCAAAAATGCAATTTTGATTCATATAAAATATTTTTTTAAATACCCTTTTCCAGCTAAGTGCAGTGGCTCAAGCCTCTAATCCCAGCACTTTGGGAGGCCAAAGTGAGAAGACTGCCCGAGTCCAGGGGTTCGAGACCAGCCTGGGCAACTTGGTGAGACCTCGTCTCTACAATGAATCAAGAAAAATTAGCCTGGCATGGAGGCGCACGCCTATAGTTCCAGCTACTTGGAAGGTTGATGTGGAAAGATCAGCTGAGACCAGCAGGTCAAGGCTGCAGTGCTCGTGAGCATGCCACTACACTCCAGCCTGGGCAACTGAGTGAAATTCTACCTCAAAAAATAAAAAATAATAATAATAGTAATAATACCTTTATCCCTATCAGTAAACATTCTTATTTTACTCTTGGTAACAATAGCTTTTACTTTCAAAATAACTGAAATAAGTTATTACTAGGCAACAACAACGAAATAATTCTTTCTGGAAAGTTCACCCCTCTGCTAAATACATACACTCTTATGAATTCATTACTTTACTCTCACTAGAGTTCTGTCTCTAAAATAAATCTAACCTGTCTTCAACTCCTCCCAAATCCTCAAGAGTAAAACAGGTAGACAAAAGAAATCAGGAAGAAAAGACTAAATATTAAAATATTAATACACTTAGGACTCTTACACATTACTTTTTGTAACTTACTACCATCTGTCCCATTTCCTTTGCTGACTACAAAAATAAAAGGCAAATCATATACAATACATCTCCAAAAGAGACATATAATTGCTAAGGCTATATGAGAAATATCTAGGTTCCTATGGGTCTTGGCATTCCAACTGCAAAGTATAACATTCTTGATACTAGATGATATATTCTCACAGATCTCTAAAAATAACCTTATGAAGTACTTTTGTCTATATATTTTTTGCCTTGTCCAAATATTTCAAAAAAACGTTTTTTTCTTTTCAATAAAATTTCAAGTTTCTGGAGGTCATTATGATCTTCTGAACTTTCCACAATGTGGAACACATTAGTAATCACATAGAATGTTTGAAACACAAACTATTGAAGTCCCTGAAGAAAAAATAAGATTAAAAACAGAACAACTCTCTGAAGAATGAAGAGAAATAATTCAACATAGAATGAGTCATAGAGGAACTAAGAGAAAAATAACCAAAACTACTTTAAAATGTTTTTGCATTATAATGCATAAAACACTGGAAAGAATATTAAGTGGATCAGTGGTTTGTAAAATTTATTCCTTACATCCCTGGAGGTGCTGTGGCTACAGGGTCTAGGAAGAATGTAAGACAAAGTTGAGCAAGTAAATGAACAGGCATCAGGCTCTTTTCTTTACTCCACTCACCCACTAGCTCCAACTGTATCTCTTTAATTTATATTGGAATTCTGGGTACAATTATGTTTGAAAAATTTTAAAAATGTCCTGCTGCTAAAAATATATATATAAAAAGATGTAAGACCACCAAAACAGAAAATAGCAAGAACAGGACAAATTTCAACTTCTATTTAAAACATAGTTTTATAGCCCACTGTTGATGTATTCAATGGGGAATTCCAATAGGGGGCAAGTGTGCTCTGAGCCTGTGAATGGCAGAAATTTACTTTCTTCATTTATTTGTCCTACCACAGTCCCCTACCTATGGTAAGTGTTTGTCATAAGCTTGTTGACTGACTGAATAAAAAGTTTTCTTGCAGATTATGACTCTTAGATTTTTTTCAATTTGGTATTAAGTCAGAATATATATTAACCCCACACTAGAGTACTGAGCTCTGCCCTGGTTATCATGAAGAAATGAGACATTGTTGAGTCTCCTAACCTTGGTACGATCTAGGTCTGTAATCCTAGGTCAGGCAAGTATTTTTTAGGGATAGAGAAAGATGTGAAAAATTTATCTTCATACATCATTTCTTGCTGTGATAGTTTAAGTATATGTGTCAACTTGGCTGGGTCACCAGGTGCCCAGATATTTGGTCAAACATCATTCTGGGTGTTTCTGTAAGGGCATTTTTGAATGAGATTAACATTTGAACTGGTAGAAGAGTAAAGTCCATTTCCTCTCTAATTTGGGTGGGTTTCATTCAATAAGACAAATGTCACTGAACAAAATAAAGAGGCTGACACTCCCCCAAGTAAAAGAGAATTCTCCTTCTTGACTGCCTTCAGACAGAGACTGGCTTTTACCTGCATTTGGACTCAGACTGATACACTGGCTCTTTCTGAGTCTCGGGCCTGCTGATCTTTAGAAAAACACTCAACACTACTGGTACTCCAGATTGCGTACTCACCCTGCAGATCTTGGGACTTGTCAGTTTCCATAATGATGTGAGTCAACTCCTTATAATAAATCATACACACACACACACACACACACACACACACACACACACACACACACACGATAGTGTATTAGTACTAACTACACAAGAACTCTATCACTAAGATTTCTCTTTGCTTAGTGAGTAAGAAGATGGGAGAGGGAGGGGCCCGGGTTGGTGGTGGTGGGAGAAGAATGGGAGAAAAAAAAATCTAGAATATAGTTTAGGATCTTTAGTGGTCTTTTATCTCTCCTACCCCATTTTACAATTACACCCCTGACTTCTTCAAAAGAAAAATGACCATAGGAATGCTCAACTTCTCTAAGGAACAGGCACAAAAAATCTCTCTAGTTCTAAGGCCATGTAGGAGCATCTATTTTATTAGAAGCACGGACCCAAAATGGTAAACTTTAAAAATCTGGGCATATAAATTCGAAAGTTTCTGAAATTATGAAAAGCAATTATTTTAATACAAAGTACTTGAAAATAACAGTTAATTCATTTACAAAATAGTAGTAAGAAACAAATAGCCTGATAAAAATTTACACACCAAAGAATATGACCCAGGAAGAGAAACATAAAGATGTTATTTGAAGTTGGTATAGTGTAAGTAAATAGAAATATTTTCCCACAGTGAGCTCTATAATACTATTTGGTAGAATAAAAATAGCTAGACAATTTGAATAGAAGTTTTTGGTAGTTGTCACACAGTAGAACTACATGTGGTGTATATGGGGAAAAAGCTTAACAACCAAGCTGCTTTCATTCATTAAGCAAAATTAGACCTTAAATCAAACTTAAAAGAAGTCATAAAAGATTTATTCACCAGGAAAAAAATTAAATACTAAAAAGTCAGTGAAGAATAGACCACATAAATGACTGGTGGGTGGCTTCAATTTCATAAGTGGTTGGGTGACACCATAAAACTAAGCAAAGTTCAAGTGGATGTCAAGTTTCACAGTATATTCTGCTGACAATTCAAAATGTCTGTTGCTTCAACCCATACATAGATAAAATTTTCATCCATAAATCACAGGCTTATTTTTAACGCATTTTTATTTTTTATTTTTATTTTTTGAGTTGGAGTCTCACTCTGTCACCCAGACTGGAGTGCAATGGCCGCTCCCGGCCACCACAGTCTCGACCTCCTGGGCTCCAGCGATCCTTCTGCCTCAGCCTTCCAAGTAGCTGGAACTACAGGCGCGCACTACCACACCCGGCTAAATTTTTGATTTATTGTAGAGATGAGGTCTCGCCAAGTTGCCCAGGTGGGTCTCGAACCTGTGGGCTCAGGCAATCTTAATGCATTTTTATAAATGACAATGTGGTTAATGTTCCAATGCATGACCCATTATTTCACTAAAAAGCAGCTGAATATTCTGGGTGGTCATTCATTCTGAATTTTTTAAAGACAAAATAAGTTCTCATTGTACTATATACTCAATAAAGCTTCAAGTTATATGCAAAGACTAAGAATTGAAACACAGTTATTACAAGATTTAGTGGTAACCACAGAATCTATTTGTATTTGATAAACAGACTGATTCCATAATGTAATTTTAGGTAACTGCATTAGAAAAAACGACAAATAATAAATATGTTTTATTCCAGACTAAAAGTTTATTTGCTATTCTTCATAAGGTTGAATTGTTTATTTACTTCTAAATATGTCTTGCTTATCCTTGGTTGTTTGTTTTAAAGTTATGAAACACAGTCAGCATTTTTAAACAATATTTTAAAATTCAGTGTTCTACTTAGGTTTAAAGCAGTGGTGCACTGCATTGTGTGAAGATTTCTCCCAAATCCACCTATATCAATTACATGCTCTTTTATTCTAAGTAGCCATGGAAATTACAAACGGAACTTGAAAGGCTGTTAAAGCAAGAAAGTGTGCCAGCACTCTCACCACCTTTTTATTATTCCTGCCCATACTTTCAGAAATTACAAACATTTCTGGATACTATTCCTTAAAATTCCTACCCCTGGGCCTGGAGGGAGGATTGCCGAGTTAAGTTTTATCAGTAGATGAAATTCAGGAGACTCCACTGAAAGCTCTGTATCACGTTTGTCTAGTTGGTAGACACCATAAGACTTTCCAGGTGTCAATTGCTATCTCTCACTTTTGATCATCAGGGTTACTTTTGCGTAAATTTATCTCTTCATTTGATTCTAACTACAGTCCTCAGAGGTCATTGCTCCAGACCAAATAAACAAAATTAAAAATAAAAAATTCAGTAGTATTAGGCACATTTCAAATGCTCAGTAGTCACATGGTTGTTGTAGGGGATAGTGCAGTATAGAACACTTCCATCATTATGGAATGTTCTTTTGAACTCTAGACAGATGACTGAGAAGTGAAGTGACTTGTTCAATGCTAGTAACATGGCTAGTAAATGGCAAAATCAGTTCTTGCATGCAAGTCTTGGGAAAATAGGCTTCTATTTTCTTTATTTTTATTTCTGGTGAGTATACTTTCTTCTATTAAAAAAAATATATATATATATCCCTGAATAGGTAACTAGGAGAACAAGATTAGAAGCTCTCAACTGAAGGACTCATCTGAATGTAACAAAATTCCACCCAGTTCAACAGAACTGATTCAAATTTTTTCCTCAGGTATGAACTTCGTAACTACTGAAAAGTCAACCAATGCAATTTTTTTTGTATTTATTTAACAAATATTTATGTATGAGTTTGCTAAGATTGCCATAACAAAATATCACAGACTTGGTGGCCCAAATCATAGAAATTTTTTTCACAGAATCCTGGAGGCTACAAGTTCAAGGGTAGCAGGTTTTAACAGGGTTAGTTTCTTCTGAGATTTCTCTTTTTGGCTTGCAGATATCCACTCTGTCCTCCCATTCTTTTTCCTCTGTGTATGTACATCCGCTGGTATTGGTCTTTCCAGATTTCCTCTTCTTATATGGACACCAGCAGGACTGAATTAGGGTCACCCAAATGGTCTCTTTTAAAAAATGTAATCGCCTCTTTAAAGGTCCTGCCTCCAAAACTGGTCACATTCTGTAGTAGCAGGGTTAGGGCTTTGGCATAGAATTTGGTATCTGTGTGGGGAGCACAGTTCAGTCCAAAATAAAGCCCATGTTTTGAACAACTAATGCTAAGTGAACTCTGTATTAGAAACATAACTCAATCTCTGGAGAAAACACAAAACAAAACAGACACCAAACTTCTATCTTGCCCGCAAGGGTAAAGTAAAAAGTTTGACGCCAGTCTCTTTATTTCTTACAGTAAATTCCAACAGGTCAAAATAAAGGAAGTTTTTATATCATTACAGCTCCTCTTTTTAAAAGTATAGATGCCACTTCTATTTATTCAAGATAAATCCTGTCCAATAGAATTCTCTGTGATGTCAGAAATGTTCTGTATCTGTGTTAGCTATTAAAATAGCAACTAGCCACATGTAGCTATTAGGGACTTGGAATATAACCACGATGACTAAGAAACTGACTTTTAAATTTCAATTAATTTTACCAAAATTAAATAAGTTTCAACTGTCACATGCGGCAAGTGCCTATCGATTAGATAACACAGTCTTAGATGGTTCAACTCAGAACCAATGAGGTGTCCCTTTCTCTCCCAAAACTGGTGCTTACCTACTATTTCCTACACCAATGAAAATCTATCACCAAGTCATGTTGATTTAGCTCCTTTAAAGTTCAAATATATATGTGTTGTTTATATTTTTTCCATTTCTGGTCTAAGCCCTCATCCTCATAAACCCAGGCAACACAATATCCTCCAATTGGTATTTCCTTTCACACATTTCTCCCATTTTCTCAATGTGATCAGTTGCCCTCTGCTAGCAATTTCAAGAGTTCTTAGGGGGGAAAGGGTACATTGCCAAGTGCTTATTATATGCTAGTATTGTGTTAAATTCCAGGAATAATATAAACAACAAAATTGATGTGTTCACGTTCATCCTTTTATGTTGCCTAGCAGGCCCTAACGAATCTGAAGTCTGAATATTCCAAAATCATTGTCTCAGTTTTGTGGACAGAAGGCATGCCTTTCCTGCTTTTCTGTCCATGGAGAATTTGTGGCATGGTATACTGAACATATCTATGAGGTGGGCTTGGTTGGTAGACCAAAAAAGATTAAAATAAATTACAGATTCAGACTTGTGTCTGAGACACTACCAACATTCAGCTGAGATGAGAAATAACAACAATAATAGCTCTAATAGATTGTTCACTCTATACATCTATCTAGGCAACAGATGTTTTCCATCAATAGTTCATTTTAAACCTCACAATAACAATGTGAATATATTATTCACATTTTTTTTTTTAACAGTTGACAAAACTGAAGATTAGAGCAGTTAGGTAAATTGTGCCATGTCACATTTTGGGGAATGTGGTAGGGGAAGCCAGTTTTCAAACCCAGGGCTGCACCCCCCTTACACACAACCCTATAGACTTCAGTGCTAGACCTTTGTGATCACTTATTTAATCACTACAGTAGTCCAGAAAGACAAATGATAATATAGTCAAAAAGTTAAAAAAAAAAATCAGGAAATTGAGTATTTTTCTACAAATTTTAAGTATGTACCAAGTGGTGAACATATTACTTTGAGCTCAGGTTTATAATAATTCCAGTTGTGTGATTTCACCATTATAATACACTCTCCCCTACACCATCCATTTGAATCTTGGCACATTAGGGGGAAAAAATGGGTTGCTGAGTGAGTTTTGCCTTATTCTTTCCTGTGGGAATATTTTAATACCCAAACAGCAAAATAAGACACATATTTCTATTGCCAGCTTGGTGATACTAAGCACTCCACAGGGCCTCTCATTAAGTGATACCAAGAATCTATAACTATGAACTTAATGGCACACAGCATCGGCCCTCAATGCTAGGAGACCATAGGACAAATGCACATTTTATGATAAATGCCACACTACGTGGTATTCCAATTGTGCAACAATATTGCATTTGAACAATGAACAGAAGAAATAACACTCATCAGGTATGAGTCAAAATTAGGATCTTGATGTTATTGTTATTATGATTGCATCTTTTTGGATCCTTAAGACTTGGTTTTTCTCAGAGAGAGCAAGCAAAATAGAGAAAGAAACGCAACGAGAAACAGAGAGAAAAAAATCTGTGAAATTTCTCTAATAAATAGGACATTAAACTAGCAGCTGCTCCCTATTGCTTTTCCCACCAATCAATGTTTCTTTAAAGTCAGTACAGAATTTCAGTGTGCCTTCGTTTTATCCAAGTATTCGAATGTCAACAGACATCCCAAAAGGCATGTGCTTCAGCCATGACAAAGAACACAAAGCATAAGATGAGGCTGGAGAAGGAATTAGACATAAGATCATGTCTGCCTTACAGGCCGTGAAGAGGAAAGTTTGTCATTTTTAAAAATTATATAAATTGTATCTTAGAATGTCAAATCATGCTAAATGGACAGACTGAATCACTATGTAACCAAATCCCACAGTGTATCTTTTTGCATAGTGAGGATGTTTTTGAAACAGGGTTTACCTGAATATATCTGACTTTGATACAGAATTTTCCATACACACCTTTAATTTTGTTGCTGTTGTTGTTGAGTTGGCTTCTCCCTCTGTCTCCCAGACTGGAGTGCAGTAGCACTCTCCCGGCCACCGCAGCCTCGACTTGTTGGGCTTCAGCGATTCTTCTGCCTCAGTCTTCCAAGTAGCTGGAACTACAGGCGTGCGCTCCCTACCATGCCTGGCTAATTTTTTTTTATTTATTGTAGAGACGAAGTCTAGCCAAGTTGCCCAGGTGGTTCTTGAACCCGTGGGCTCAGGCAATCCACTCGCCTTAGCCTCCCAAAGTGCTGGGATTACAGGCTGAGCCACCGAGCCCAGCCCACTTTTACTATTTTTAAAAGGCATTCTTTGGCTGGGCATGATGGCTCACGCCTATAATCCCAGCACTTTGGGAGGCCGAGGCAGGCAGATTGCTTGAGCCCAGGAGTTGGAGACCAGCTTTGGAAACACAGCAAAATCTTGTCTCTACCAAAAACCAAAAAATTAGCCGGGTGTGGTGGTGTGCACCTGTAGTTCCAGCTATTCAGAAGGCTTGAGTAGAAGGATTACCTGAGCCCAGTAAATCAAGGCTGCCGTGAGCTGTGATCATTGTGATCATGCCACTGCACTCCAGCCTGAGCAACAGAGTGAGGCCCCGAATAAAAAAAAAAGGCATTCTTGAAGTCTTGAAGTGCTATAATTTTGAAATAAAATAAGTAATTGTTTAAGTGATGGTCTCAAAATGTTTTAAGATAAGGTGCAAAGTCAAGAAATTTAGTATTTTCTGTCAACATAGCTTTGCATGACTTCACTGCTTAGACAACCAGTTCAGCAATATACTAAAATATTTCAGTAAACATGTAGAACATACCTCTTTAACCTATTCCCCTGTGTATCAACTATTATTTCAAAGATGGGATTTTAAAACATCTTACTGGCCATGTTTTTATTTATAATCATATACCATGTTCAAGAAATAGATTTAGGATATCGTATATCTACATAGATACATTCACTATAGTTCTAAAATAAAGAAAACATAATATGTTAAATATTTAGTAATGAACAATATATATGATTATCATTGATACAAAATATTTTATCACCATTACTCTAGAATATATACAACACTTGCAAACTGTGATAAACAGGACAAAGCATGTATATTCTCACAAAGTAGCCCATAAAACTTTATATTTAAAGTTTACATATCCAAAACGCTACCATATTTTTATACTAAAGCATTTGGTTCATATCTTTAAAGATTTTGCACACAAAATTGTTTCTTCTGCACAATACATGCAAATATACATATCTGTTTTATATGTCATTTAATAAAGGCTTTAAGTTTGTTGTTATGCTATTTCGTATTCTTTCCTTCTAAACTCCTAACACTAAATGCTAGCAAGTTTCTTCCCTTATCCATCACTTAATGATAAAAATTGTGTATAGGGATGAAAGATGCAGGAGAAAAAATATGTTATATAAATCAGATTAATTTTTCTCTAGGGAGTGTGTTTGGCTATGAGGTTGATTTTCGCTGGAAAATTTCTAGGTGTTTCTTTAAAACATTTTGTACCATGACAGGTTTTCAAACACCATTTCAGGCCCAAAAATGTATACTTTTTTGATCAAGCCAATACTATCTGGCCATCAAAATCTTTCCTATACATACGTACATATGTGAACATAATGATATAATACAACTTTTGTAGACATCATGGAGCTTAAGTTATATACATACCATCATTTTAACTGGTAACTGACATATTTCGATGTAGACTGAACACAGCAAACCTTTGAAATAGTACAAAGTTTGAAGAAAATACTCAACATAAATAAAATATACGGCAGCATGAAAACAAACTATAAACATTTTATTGGTGGTAGTTTGGCAAGACCTACATAACTTGTCTGCACTCAACCCAAGCTTGAAGGACCATAAAGCTTGAGGCACTGTAAACACAAGCAAACACACTCACATATAAATACACACAAACGTACACACACAGAGACCGTTTTTATAGAATATCCGAGCTGTTTTCAAAATCCGAAACATTCCTTCCCCTATAGTTACTTCATAATAAACCACTTCCCATTTTCCTCATCCGCCAATTACGCTAGCCAGTACCTTATGTATCCTAATTATTGAATAACTGATTAAATGTCTCAAAAAGAAGATGTTACACTGAATTGAAAGCAGAACTATTTGCATGCTCTTTCTTTCCCAACATATATTTCCAGTATAGTTCTCAAGTGATTAAATAACAAAGCTGTCTCCAGAAAACTCCTACTGCAAATCTGCATGTTAAATATTTTCAGTCAGGTTTTGTGAGCCTGCAACATGAATCATGAATTCTAAGGAAAAAAGTCAGGTTATAGGCAGAAAAACCATTAGTACTGTTGCACCCTCACAGAAAAGAAATGGTGGTGGTTTAATTAGAGAGACTACAGATGTAAAAATTAAATGGAATTTGAATGATCAGAAACTGATACTTGAAATTGAATGTGAATTAATGTAGTGAGATAAGGCAAAAGGATATGCAATACATTGCTTTATTGAACTAATTGACAAAAACTGATTTTGGAAGGAAAGAGGTAAGTTCAGCTTTAGACGTGATGACTTCGAAGGAATTGCAAAACACAGATAGAAATGTTTAGTAAGCAGTTGGACAGGTAGTTGGAGCTCAGAAGACAAGTGAGAGGATTTAGAAAACAACGCTGTGTTGACATGATGATGGACTCCATGGGAGTGGGTGTGAGTGATCTCGAAGAGCAAACAGAGTGAGAGAGCAAGGAGATTTAGAACCAAGCATGAAGAAACACCAGCTTTTAAGGGATGCATAGAAAAAGAACAGTCTACTCTGGTGGCACAGAAGGCATGGCAGAGGAGGTCACCGGACCACAAGGGGAGCATGCAGTCACAGTAGCTGACGGAAGACTGTTTCCAAGAAGCAGCTGAATGTTGCTGAGGTGCCAAAAACATGACAGATAAAGACTGCTTCTTGGATTTAATGACAAAGCTGTCATTGGGAGATTTTTATCATATAGCTCGTTTAACTTTTGACAGATCAAGTAACAAAAAAAAAAGAAACAGAGAAGTAAAGAACACGGAGAATATGTGATATCATGACAGTGATAATTTTAAGCTAATGAAAATTATTACAAATTTCTATGTCTCATATATAGGACACAACTGATTTTCATGTATTCATAAAAATATTGAAAAAATATTATACAGTACATTAAAGTAAAACTAATAAAACCAGGAAATACCTTAAAAGTTTAAAATAAAATGGTCTTAAAGTGTATCATTAGTCTATTATTATTCATGTGTATTTTTAGTGTATTATGATTTTTAAAGTGTATTATTAGTGTATTATTATTATTAGTGGTTTCATAACATTTTTTAACTCAGTAAGAATGAAATCTCACTCATATATTTCAGTGTATTATTCATATTCACACATCTGAAGCTGGTATGTACCTGACAGAGTAAGTCAGTGTGAACTGTTTGCAGGGACCACATGTGTGCACTGTTTGCTTGTCTGGGTAAAACAAACACATATGTTATATGTATACATGAGGAGAAAGTTATCCTTTGCAGCCAGTCCTGACATGGGGTGTAAATGTTGTTGGCAGGGACATAACGGCACAGCATCTGCTTTCTCATCACTGGCACATAGTGTCTGTCCTTGCCGACAGCTGGCATCTAAAAACACTCTTGCTATTAGTCAGTTTCACAGTTAGTGTGACATTTGGACTCAACGTGAACGACTTTTATTAAATTTGAGATTGTACATACACAAAGTCTCAGGGTGGTGAGAGAGTTTAAACCCTTTGGGGACTCCCTCCAGTTGGCCTAAGCATTAGCACCTTCTGAGATCAAGTCTGAAACATAGCAGTTCTTGAATTGGCAGTGAAGTATTCTCATAACACTCTACTTTTTTCATATTATGGTTTAGTTCCAAAAAATTCACAAGCAAGAAATCTTAGACATGACTCAAGTGATGTTTATTGCTGTGAAGAAAGGCTCATATTGTGCTAATAATTTTCTGATTCTTTGCTCCTGGAGTCACAGTTACACAGAGATAAAATACATATTGAATTTTTACCATGAAAATAATATATGCTCACCATAGAAAATAGTAAAAATACAGAAAATATTTTTTAAAAGGTAAAATCACTCTAAATCTACCCCCCAAAAAGGCAATTGTGTCTTCATTGTTTATACCTAGTCCCATCTTCATAAGCTTCACTGTGGTAAGCAGAATCTTGTTCCCCATGACCATCACTCCCTGGTGTTATATTTAATTTTTCTTGAACACCTGGGTTATTTTCTGAATACATCTATGATTCTATATATGGTGACAAATTAAAATGTAGGCTACTAATCAGTTACAAATATTTTACCTTAATTTTGATCAATATACTGAAAAAGACCAGGAGGAAGTATAGTAACATATGAACAATGGCTGTTTCTTGGTGATGGATTTAGAGTAATAATTTGTTTCACATCAATATAAAACTAATACACTCACACAAGTAACATAGGAAGTGCAGACTTGCCTGTTAACAGTTACCTGGTCACCTCTAGTTTTTTCAGCTTACTTTCAATCCAATTATAAAAGTCTATTCAAAATTTAGCTTCCCCTCAGACTTGGTTTTAAAAAGTTTAGATAACTCTGTCCTTTTAGAAAAACAACTTCTGGCCGGGTGTGGTGGCTCATACCTATAATCTCAGCACTTTGAGAGGCTTAGGCAAGAGGATTGCTTGAGCCCAGGAGTTCAAGACCAGCCTGGGCAACATAGTGCAACCTCATCTCCACATTAAAAAGAGAGAGAGAGAGAGAGAAACAATTTCCTATGAGAATTCTTACATTCATAATTTAATTTTTACATTATATTAACTTTATAATATAATGCAATCTTCATATTAACTTTTTTTTTTTTTTAATTTAGTCAGGATCTCATCAGTCACCCAGGCTGGAGTGCAGTGGCATGATCACAGTTCACCTCACCTTCAGCCTCTTGGGCTCAAGTGATCCTTCCACCTTGGCCTCCTGAGTAGCTAGGTCTACAGGTCAGTGCCACCATGCCTGGGTGATTTTTTTTATTTTTTGTAGAGATGAGGTCTTGCTGTATTACTAGGCTGGTCTTGAACGCCTGGACTAAAGCAATGCTCCTGGCTCAACCTCCCCAAAGTGTTGGGATTACAGGCATGAGCCACCACACCTGGCCCTACACTCTATAATTCTTAAACTATTTTCTCAGTTGGATGGCATATATTTCCAAGTAGGGATTTTCTTTTTTTTCTTTTTTCTTTTTTTTTTTGAGTTGGAGTCTCATTCTGTCGCCCAGACTGGAGTGCAGTGGCCGCTCCTGGCCACCGCAGCCTCGACCTGCTGGGTTCCAGCAATCCTTCCGCCTCAGCCTTCCAAGTAGCTGGAACTACAGGCGCGTGCTATCATGCCCGGCTAATTTTTGATTTATTGTAGAGATGAGGTCTCGCCAAGTTGCCCAGGCGGGTCTCGAACCCGCGGGCTCAGGCAATCCACTCACCTCAGCCTCCCAAAGGCATGGGATTATTGAGCCACTGAGCCCGGCTCAAGTAGGGATTTTCAAGAAAGTTTTGTGGGTAACATTTTCTGAGCTCTTGCATATTTAAGTATGTCTGCCTTCATTTATAAAAAATTTATAACCTAACAATAATGTAAGGTCGCAGCCTTTTCCTCTCAGAAATCAGTAGATATTGTTCCATCGGGTTCCGCCATTTAGTTCCACAGAGAAGTATAATGCTAGCCTGATTTTAGTATGTACAAGGAAAAAAAAAAATAACTGTAGATTCAGCAATCTTCCACAGTTTTCTATCAAGCTTTTGTACTGTTCTTCCTCAAGAACACTTAAAATTATTTAGTAGTTTCCAACTCTTTATCTATATATCTAACATCTTCTCTCTTACCTATTTGAACTTTTTTTCACCTTTGCTTAGCATTTGGGAAGAGCTTACCCTGTTTGTATTCCACGTTTAGGCATAATTTTGTAAAGTCAATTTTTTTTTTTCTGCTGGCTCTGTGGACTAGCTTGACTGCTGTATTATATAATTTCATTATCTATGCCATTATCCTTTTCCTTTTTACCCATTCCCTTTAGATGGTTCTTTTCCTATGGATTTCTGATTCTGTTTCATAATAACCATATCTTTTTACACTCTACTGAGCTATCTAGTCAATTTTCCTACAATTTTTTTTCCTATTTCTCTTCGGAGTCTTCAGGATGATTTTTAAATCTCCTTTTCTACATAACATTTTAAAGTTCGTTGTCAATTTTTTTAAAACAAATTCTTTTTCTTCTTCTTTATTTCTCGGAGCTAAAATGTCCTCTCTTTTTATGAAATTATGGTCTTTGTGGTTTTTTAGGGGGAAAAAAATCTTACCAGGCAACATAGAATATTGGCCATCTTGTATCAGTTCTTCCAGATCTTTGGAATACCAAAGCCTGGGAACAACCAAACTTTCTTCAGTCCTACTGTTTCCCTCAACAAATTCTAATAAAGGGAGATTTATACCCCAAAAAAGTGTCAGAGAAAGCCAAAGGTATGTGGCTCAGTCATCACAGTCTCTAGCCAATTTTCAGAATGTATCAGGTTTCCTTATGATTTTGTTTTGCGGAATTAAAATATGATTTTCTTCTTCGGTAATGAACTCCATACTCGGAAGCATTGTTCCTTTGTCTCCTTCAAAACTGCCCACCAGACTCTTCTATGTGTTAGCAACTTTTTTCTTTTTCTTTCTTTTTTTTTGCTGTGAATGCATATGGGAAAAAAAAGAGATACAAAGAAAGGGAAGAGAAAAGGGTAGGTGGACAACGCTTTGATGTGTTAGAACAACAGTAAACACAGTGGGTGTGCCTAGCAGAATTAAATAGCTTCACAGATTCTTTCTCCTAACTCCCTACCCATGATCTCCACCTCAGATTTACTTTCAAAAAATGGATGGAGACAGAGGGGTATCAGTGGGAGCAGGAATGGAGGTGGGTATTGAAGAAAGCACTGTGGAAGGCTCAAAGGAACAAACGCAATATAGAAAGACAGCTATTTATTCTTTAAGATGCTTCTAAGCCGGGCTCGGTGGCTCAGCCTGTAATCCCGCGCTTTGGGAGGCTGAGGTGAGTGGATTGCCTGAGCCCGCGGGTTCGAGACCCGCCTGGGCAACTTGGCAATACCTCATCTCTACAATAAATCGAAAAAAATCAGCCGGGTGTGGTAGCGTGCACCTGTAATTCTGGCGACTCGGAAGGCTGAGGCGGAGGGATCACCGGAACCCAGCAGGTCGAGGCTGCGGTGGCCGGGAGCGGCCACTGCACTCCAGTCTGGGCGACAGAGTGAGACTGGACAAGAAGGGACATTCTCTTTACTTTCTCAATAGCTTGCTACATTTTTAAATAAAATAGCATTAATGATCCCTTAACTAAGATTTTTCAACTCCAAAATATTATTCTAAAATTAGTTATGTTAAATAGAGGATATAGTGTAATAACATAGTATTTTGTTAAAGGTCTATTTCAGCAATTATGTTAATGTTAACTGTTTTTCAAAGTGCTAATTTTGTGAGATTTAGAGCCTGAGATTTGCTGTAAAGTAGTATGAGCATTTTTAAAGTTATTAGAGATTTGTTTAAAAGGCAGAGAAATACATTGTTTGATTAGTCATGGTTCAGAGATATTCTTAGCAACCAATCAGTTCTCAAATCCTTTAGCCTTATTATAGCAGCTGATTTAATTTTGTTGTATAATACTGTCTATTAGCATAGCAAATTTTATCATACTCTCAATTTTTTAGACTGATAAATATCTGAAAGCCTCACTATGAATGAGAAGACCAAAGAAGAGTCCATTTGAAATTACTTACAGAAAGAGTAACCACATAAGACACAAGAGTTGCTCCAAAGTCAAAGTGCAAGATACTGACTAGATAACAAACTGTCCTCAGAGATATACAGCTCAAACCACAAATGGAAATCACATATGTAATTTTAAATTTTCTACTAGCCATTCTTAAAAAGTAAATATAAAAAGCAAGTGAGGATAGTTTTAATAATGTACTTTATTTAACCCCAATATATTCAAAATGTTAACATTTTGTTATTAAATCATCTCTGTATATGTGTGCGTGTGTGTATGTGTGTGTGCGCCGCACACACACGAGCGCACACGAGTACACACTAAGAATTCAAGATCTGGTGTACTTACAGAACATCTCAATTTGGACTTACATTCCAAGTGGTCAATAGCCACAGTGGCTATTAGCCACCACAGTGAACAGTGCAGGGCTAGATTTTTATGGTATCATCATAGAAATCTGATAAGTATCATCACCTTAAGAAAAAAAATGTTTCAGAGGAAAAAAAAATTATGACAAGCATGTGAGGTCATGCATATGTTAATCAGCTCAATTTAGCCATTTCACAATGTACACATATTTCAAAACATGGTTCCCATGAGATATACACAACCTTTTATTTGTCAATTGAAACAATTTTAAATGACATAAAAATAAATAATTAATGGAATATATTATTTTCTCTTACCTGCACAAATCTTCTTTTATGTGAAGGGAAATCAATTCCTTAGGAATATGAAAAGAAAGTACACTCTCTGACATCTGCTCCCGGATTCGCATCCACTTGTTGTCAGATGTAGGAAATCTATATAATTTACACACTGGGTTCCTTAACACTGGAAAAAAATTAAAAGGTAATAGTTAAATTATTAGCAAACACACATTAGGTGAAGCTCAATTAACAAAGTGACACATCAGGGTAGCATTCTAATATTTATTTGACCAAAAATTTGTCTTTCATCAGGATCCATTCATGTATTTGAGCTTCCAAGACTTTTATTTTCATATCTCATTTTTTCAGCAGCTTCTGGAACATAATGCCCTTGTTAAATCTTTTTTAAAAAGTATACATCAAACTCAAATTCATAAATATATCTACTGCGGTGTTCTAATTTACTAACTATTGATTCCTTTCTCTTATAAAGGTTTTATAAAGCATATGCATCTAGAAATATAAATGAAAATTTAAATACATATAATATACACTTTGAACAAATATATATCTGAATTTCATCTGATCACTTTTAGTCAACTTTACCTACTTAAATGGTAAGTGACAAACTGATGGGCTATTTCAGAAGTTTCAAAAGGCCCTACTACTAAAAATTTGTTTTAAATACCAGAAAGGTTCGTTCTTTTGGCTTAAAATCTATTAAAACTCAAATATTGTGCATACTTTTGTGCCAGTGAGTCAACAACACACTTTCCTGAAACCACATATTTCAGAAGCAAGGCAGGGAAACTGTAAAAAAAACTGAAATTAGAGTAGGTGGGCAGTGATTAGAGAATCAACAAGGTCAGATAACCAAGAATTTTTAAAGATCCAGAAAAAGAGTATACAGTCAGATATGAAGATAATATTTGATACTTATTCATGAAGCCAGCACTCACACCACAGTTCCAAGTCATCTATTTCAGGACAGAATTTTATTTTGATTAGTTTCCTTTGTCACACTTATACGCCAAAGCTTAATGGGCAATAAAATATCAAGCCAATCACCAGAGTCAGTCAAGGACCTGTGACTGGTTGGCTCCAGTTTACCAATGAAGCTGAATAAAAACCATAGTTGATATTGAAGTGGATATAAGGCTTTAAATAATGCTGATCGTGGTGTGTGGGCCAAGTCTTCTCAACGTACAGGGGAAAATGCCTTTCCAAATTTTAGGCTGTAGGACCACCACACCTGATTCACTACTTGGTTAAACATATTATCTTCCTGAATATTAAAATGAGGAACTATTCCTCCATTCCTCCACAATCATTCATTCTCAAAGACACACTCCGGACATTATCACAATCAAAATTGGTACCACATCGGAAATCTTGATTCCAAAGGTCCCATTCTTCAACCATCAGCTATAAATCTTCCAGGACACTTACATAGCCCCTCCCAAGAGAGTGCTCACTTTTCAACAGCACCAATAGAGGCCAGAAGGCAGTAAGACTATTTCCAGTATGATAAAAGAAAACACTGTACTTTAAAATGTAGAGTTGTGTGCCCAAAAGATGATCTTTTGAATATAAGCATGATCTTTAAATTTTATCAGCATATATCATAGATATGTACACAGAGCTCAATATATTTATTTTCTTTCATCTGAAATATAAAAACTTACAGTCAATGAAAGAAAACAGAAATGTCATTCATTTTTGAAGTAACAATGTTTGAAAGATATAAGATTAAATGGTTAGAAATGTGAATGCATCATTTCATGGTAACACAAAATCTCAATCTCTGAAATTTCCAAATTGTTCCTTAGTAACATATATAAATATTCAACTACTTGGTTTATCTATACTCATTATAGGTGCTGCTTTTTAACCTCTTTTCGTTTGTTTGTTTTTCAAGAATGCACGGAATCTTTGTATCTTCCAAGTCCTGGTTAAAAATCCTAGGATTTTTCTTGTCTTTTAGGCACAATATTTATTTTTTTAAAAAGTTGTGTTTGAATTATGTCACAAAATATACAATTCTTTATTTTCTCTGTTGATCCCAAAACAAGTCCTCCAACTTTTGGTTTTATTATTTTCACTTTAATCCTCTTCAATGTGTTCTAAATATAAACCTTTGTTAAAGTAGCTGGAGCAGAAATCAAGGGCAGTTTGATTAATGAGCTTCAGAACTCGCCTCTGACCACTAGGTGCACATCATTTAAAGACTCTATAGAAATGCTGCTGTTTTTAAAGAAAACACTTGGGACAAATAATTTAAATAGTCAGGCAACTTAATCATGCAAAAATGATCCCAATAGTGTGTCCTATCTAACTTTTATGTTATGGGTTCTGAGCTTTTGAGACTCATAGGTCTCCAAATATTGGTACTAAATTGTGTATATTTGTCAGGATCTCAATATAGATAAAGTGGGGTTCATGTTTCAACCAAATTTGATCCAACAGCACTGCTGACTGAACACTTACTATGTCTGAAGCAAGAGCACCTACTATGTATCAAAAAACATAATATAAAGGCAGGGCGCGGTGGCTTACGCCTATGATCCCAGCACTTTGGGAGGCCGAAGTGAAAGGATTGACTGGGCCTGCGGGTTCGAGACTAGCCTAGGCAACTTCGTGAGACCTCATCTCAAAAAAAAAAAAGTACAATACAATGGCAATAAAGATAAAGAAATCAGATCTGAATGTAACTACCATGCAAAACGTGTTGCAGTGGTGACACAAAAGACCAGATAAGCTCATCTCAACTCAAAATTCTTGCTGGGCTGATGGTGGGAGGTTTTGTCATCCTTACATAAAAGAAAGGCATCATACTCCTATATCAAATATTGAACAGCGAGTCACCAAAACAGATGAATGTTTCTGTCAACTTTTTAAAAAAGCATCCTCCCTATAGCAGAGATACACACGCTGCTCACACAGACACCAGCTGTGTAAATCAGCAAATGACTGTGTAAATGGCATTCAGCTCTGGTACTCCACTAGTGCCGAACATTTATTCATGTAGGACATGCTATTCTGACCACACAACAGGCTTCTCCCAACAACCATAACTACGTAACACCTACTATCAGTTCTTTTTAAAGAAAGCCAGTCCTGTGCATATTATCATCTTCATTTTTTCACCGCTTTTGTCAAAACAATGGCTTAAAAAATATCATATGACAGATTCTACCAAGAGAAAAGCAGTTGAGATATTTTGGACCGTATCATGGTATTGTGATGACTTAATGAGAACAAAGCTCTGAACTGGTCCGAATCTTGATTGATACATTCCCCTTGGGGTCCACCCCCTTAGCTGAACATAAAGTAAATGACAGGGTTTTTTTTCCTTTAAAATTGCAGCACAACTCAAATTTCTATAGAGTCTCTCCCAGCTCTGTAATAGGAACATTTAACAAGGTAGCATGCCACCTGCTTCTCATGGCATTCAGCAACTGTGAAAGTCAAACTGCTGCAGATCTGAATAATCCGAAGTAAGGATGCCAAGGAAATGTTTAACAAAGCCAACACAGATAAAAAGGACTGCCGCTCAAGCAACCTGGGGCAGAAAACATAAACCAGAGAGACATCAAAGGGATGGTTTTCTCTTTTCTATTTCTGTAAACAAAGGTGTATTATGAATATCAGCAGTTGATTGGACAAAGGACTTTTTGGAAATACAAATTCAGGGTCCAGGAGATAATTAAAAAGCTAAAACACAACCGAGCATAGGCTCATGCCTGTAATCCCAGCACTTTGGGAGGCTGAGGTGGGAGAATTGCTTGAGCCCAGGAGTTCGAGACCAGCCTAGGCAACATTGCAAGATCCGCCTCTCTACAAGAAAAAAAATATTAGCTGGCCATGGTGGCATGCGCCTGTAATCCCAGCTACTCAGGAGGCTGTGGCAGGAAGATTGCCCCAGCCCTGAGTGGCAAGGTGAGACCTCACCTCAAAAAGAAAAGAAAAGAAAAAAGAAAACACTGAAACACTTACTTCACCAGGTTTATCTTTTGTATATTTTTCCAAACGAAGCTAATCTGTGATTATCTTCACTTTCTTGCTTTCAGGAAGTGATAGAAATTACATATTTAAATGAATCTCACTTTATTGGCTTCATACCTTGCAAAATCATTATTTTAAGATACTGCAGATTCTTGCAGAAAATCCATTCATTCTGTAGCTTTAATTATGCAGTTGCTTAATTGTTTAATTATTCAATTGAATGCATCTATATTGTCTATTCTCCAAAAACTACATTATACTTTCTAACGATGTCTTAGTAAATCAATTAGATGCTGACACCCTCTTTTGTACTTGAAGATGTCTTAGATTATATACACAATCAATGCAAGTTGGCTCTTTCCAAGATTGGATGAGAACTGAAAAACCTAAACAAAGATCACAAAAACACTGTTGTGAGCATAGCTACAGAAAAGAGAAGGTAAGAAAAGCGTGAGAACAGCTGAAAAATACAGCCAAGAGATATCCTCAATCCAGCCCAACCCACAAGCTCTTGGCCTCCCATCTTCAACTGAAGGCCAAAAATAAGAAAAACTATGACAGATGCCCTCATAAAATATAAAAGTAATACCTGTCTCCAGTGGGTGACAGTTGGTGAATTTCATGTGTAGAATTTGGATTTTAGATCTCAGGTGGTCAGAAAAAGAACTTGCTTCAGCTCTAGTTCATTCTGTTTCAGTCAGTGAAGGAAACAACTAGGAAAGCAAGAAGTTGGCGCCTATTTCACGCTGAGAAATCTGGAACGACCTGTGGTCTACAACTATCCTCAAGTTGTTTCTTGCCAACATGCCTCTTTCTGTGCCAAACAGGAACTTCCCCCTTTCCTAGCTACTTGTCATCATTCTATAAACTTAAGTAAGTTATCACCTCCTCCAGGAAGCCTTCCTTAGCCTCCACTGCCTTCCTCTATATAGGCATCTCTCCTTTTGGTTGCGTCCCTTCATCTCTACCATGGTTCTTACCAGTGTTACTACAGTAGTGTGTTTACTGGTCCATGTCTCCCATGGGAATGTGAGCTTTGGAAAAAGGAGGTCTCAGGGAGCCATGCAGTTTTCCTCGTTCTCTGTTTTCCTCCTGTGCCTAGAACAGTGAGCTTAGACCTTGTTTTAGATGTTTCCCCTTGTTATCTTTCGGTGAAGAGAACAGGTACCGCACCAACAATTATGTAAATTGAGAGAATAAAATGTAAGAGGAAAGACATAATTAAGAACCCCACTCCGGGGAAGAACACAGGCGTCAGGATGATTAACTATAGTTGAAACCACATTCATCCACAACATGTTAACTTTTTGATGCTATCATCTTCCTGCCTTTAATATTTTGCTTCTAGTTTACGTGAGGTGGGCAGGGAAGGAGATACATGGACTTATAACATAAAGATAGTTGAAGCATTTAAAGGTGTCTAAGAGGTGGTTCTACTGGTTATTAGACAGTGAAATTCACTCTTCCATTTGAACTTAATTAACATTCTAAATTAAATTCTCTATTAGCAGTAATTAAAATGTTGAAAATTCTTCCTGAAAAGTAAAGTGGGTGGATTGCATCAAATTTGCTAAAACAGCTAATGGCAAAGAAATTCAGTAAGAAAGTAAAAAGGATCAAGAAACAATGCAACAAGCCAAACAGCTACAATTTTTTTTAATATCAGAAAGTTATACACCCAAGCACAACATCTATTTGAGCCATATGAAGAAAAGATATCTTTGTTACTATAAAATGACTATCATCTGACATTTGATAGGGGAGTAGATTTAGTATTGCATAAATGAAAAGGACAAACTGGAAATTTCCTTTTTGGCTGGAATTCATCAGGACTCAAAATGAGTACGGAGGAAGCTTAGACATCTCTTAACATATTCTGAATCACTCATTGCTTTGGATGGGGGTGGCGGTGAGGAGAAAGTTATCTCAATATTTAGCTCAGTTGTGTGGTATTGTGAAAAGCAATTAAAATCCATGGTGCTATATGAGGCAGAAAAAAGTTTAAATGGAAGTTTGTTGGTAATTTTTAAAGAAACTAATGTTTTATTCTAAATCTAAATAATTAAATTTGAATGTCTTTCATACAGAAAGAATAACAATGCGGGGTTTCTGTTACCTGAAGCATAAATTCAAAAAAGATCCACTTGTTATCTGTCATTTGACAAGCATGATTGTATTCTGGTATGGGAACCCCTCATTGTGTTCAGGAGGTAAAGAACTATTCCTGTCCAAGCCTCACTGCAGTTGCTGCCCTAGGCATCTTCTACTTACAGGATGGGTGTATGTTGTATATCACCAGAAAGATGCCTCGCTGGCTGCTGACCACCCCATCCCAACATCAGGTTGGTTCTGGGTATTTTTCCTTTTAGATGGTGTCCGTGAGTGCATTGACTCCAAGTCCCTCAATATATGAAGTCTGTTTCCCATGAGACCTTCCTCCCTCCCTCCCTCGTTCCCTCCCTTCTTCTCTCTCTCTCTCTCATGTTCCCCCACTCTCGTATGCATGTTTAAGCTTAGGAATCACCTTTGTCTAAAGGGCCACATAGGGAAATCAGCTGTTTTGCCTGGTTCTCTTGGGATCTCAGGTGCATATTTAGCAGGGTAAAAAAAATTTTATTTTTTATAATTTACATATACATATATACACACTTTTAAGTCAGGGTCTCACTCTGTCACCCAGACTGGAGTGTAGTGGCAAGATCATGACTCACTGCATCCTCAACCTCCTGGACTCAGGTAATCCTTCCAGTCAGCCTCCTGAGAAGCCAGGACTACAGGTGCGTACCACTACACCTAGCTAATTATTTTATTTATTTATTTTTTGGAGAGATGAGGTCTGGCTATGTTGCCTTGGCTGGTCTTGAACTCCTAGGCTCAAGCAATCCGCCCACCTTGGTCTTTCGAGATGCTGAGATTACAGGCATAAGCCACAATGCCTGGCCTCTTATAATGATTTTTTTTAACCAATAAAATATTGACCAAGTTCTAACTGCTGGGAGATGTTTAGATCAATGGGAAAGGGTTCATGCTAAATGATATGGAACTCAAATTACAGGATTTAAAAGTCTGGTGCCTGTTAATCTAAAAGGCATACTGTAAATAGAAGAAAAAATAAATAGAGAAACAATATTTCTTCTTTTTAAGTAGTTTACATCTAGCATCTTCTGCAAAGCTACAGTAGTAGACAATTTGACACCATTTTGGGAAAAAGAATTAAAGCTAAGTGGGTCTATTTTAAGAAAGGTATGGTTCATCTGTGAAGCAGTAAGTACAAACACCAATAAGTTCTCCAAATAGAAGGGCAAACTGCACATATTTATGACTAATAGGTGCGCATTCTCCTCATCTTTGTCTAGGTTCCAACTCGCACAGTCATGGAAATCATTGCTGACAGATAAACCATCTCAGAATGTGAAAGACAGTATGCACGTTAATATATAGCACGGAAATGGTCTTTACATATAAAGGACAATTAATGACTCAAGAAGTATGGAATTCAACCAAAAAATACAAATAAAAAAATCAGATCTAATGCTGACAGGGGAAAATTCACCCTAAATGGGATAATAATAGAAACTTTGTGATGGGACCCATTAGCTCCTCAGATTTGGTATGGTAATATGAGCCCATGGGCTGAAGTACTCTGTAGAATTAAAATTTCAGGGAAAAAAATTGGGAAAATTAAGAAAGCTAGAGAGAATTGTCTTCACAAATTTTTTAAAAGTTTTATCTCCTGCAGGCTTTTTTACTGTAAATGATAACTCCTGAGAAAGACAACTGTAAATGACAAAGATTTTATATGTGCCTCCTTTTAAAATTTATTAAAATGAATCTTTGAATGAAATGTTTCTAAAAAAGAAAACAGCAAAAACTAAACTGTACTACACTAACTTCAAGCATTTGAAATCCAAAAATTATTCAGTTTAATTTGGTCATTTAAAAAAAAATCTCATATGCAAAGAAGCTGAACTGTCTTTCAGGGTCACGTCGCTGGTTAACAAACTTAGGCTTTGACACCAGTTCTCTGAGAGCCCATCCAGCACTTTTCTGTTGAAATGACAAGAACCCACTTATTATTGTTCAACTGCAGACAAGTTGCCTCAGTTGATGATTCAGCGGGGACACCAAACTCCATGACCATGTGAGAGACCTTGCCATCTGCAGTCAAAATTAACTTCCCCTATTCCCCTTCCTACTGCACTCTCAATATCAAATCATTTTGGCTTGCTTGGTCAGATTTTGCTTAAAAAGCAAATCATTAAAGAGGTAAGCCTACTGTTTTAGCAACTTTATGAGTTATGTGATTAGAAAGTCAAACTAAATAAGAGCTTCACATATCTAATGCTTACTGTGTCTTCTGGTGCGCCTTGTTTGTGGTCCCATATAGTTAAGGTACTTACATATATTTCTTGTGGAATTGTAAATTTTGCCCCACTGTTCTTCATTCTTTCTCTCCTTCCATACTCAACTCCCCAGACTCCCAATATACACCTTCAACTTGCAAGGCCATGAAAAGAGTGAGACCTTATGGAAAAGAGCTTTTTTCTTCTTAGTTTTACAATAGATAAGTGAATTTCCTGATTTATAAATGAAACCTCTAGAGATGTAAATAGAGTAGTGAAGAGCGGATATGAGATATGACATTCTCTCCCACTCACTCCATAAGTACTTCATAACTCACTTGAGACTGGCAAGTTCCATCTAATACATTAATACAAAGACTTGAGAAGAATGTCAATAGCTCCCTTTGCCTGCAGATTTTTTTTTTAAATACCACATGGGAATATGAAGGATTAATTCCAAAGTTGCTGAATTTAGATAGATGAATAAATAGATCAAAAGATAAGGGTACACACAGGCCAAAGTCATACATATTCTATCCCTGCACAATGCGCTTTTAAATTTTGAATAGAAACATTTTATGAATAGTGTTTAGTTGTATTTTTAAAACTTTTTAAAAAATTTAGACTTTATAACATTTGGCTTTCATTTAGTCTGACTTCCTTTAATATAAAATGACTCAAAAAAATTGTGGCAAGTATCCTAGTTTCACAGCGCTCCTTTGGGTTGCCTATTTTCAGAATTAAGCTGACTATCATCACCAAAATGGTCACCTCCACGAAAAGAAAAAGGAATAATCAATCATTTTCACTCTACTAAGTATACTTAAATTACAGAATACAGCTGCTCCCATCAATTTCATGTCAGTTATCTTTGTCATACTACAATTTATGCATAATAAACAATACCCTAGTTGTCTGGAAGTGTTCATATGGCTTCCAAGACTCATGTCTTACAGGTTTTTTGACACAGGTATTAGAAGGTGCAGATTTATTTTTCAGTGTGTTTTCTTTCAGTGTCTCTTCTTCCTTAGGTAACATATTTGCTTGTTTCAAGAGTAATTTTTCTTTTTGAAATTTATACTTAACCAATCAGTATCTTAAAATGGCATCTATTTTTGAGTGTATAAAAAGCTATAAGATTCATATAAGCAAATTGTTAAAAATCGACTTATAATCTACAGTATAAATTATTTTGGTGATCACCTGAGTCAAAGCATAGGTAACATGAACTTAACATCCCACTCAAATTTATTTTGCAAAAATGACATTTAGTAAAATAAATAGGTTGTGGATTATGAATATATTGAAGTAAAGAACTAAAGGTTTGGTCAACTTTCAGTTGGAAAATAAATGCGAGGAGGACCCTTTGATAATACTTTACATGAAAATTCATCAGGTGCTTTATTTATGGTGTACAGCTAATCTAGCTGTCTGGGTAGAACCTTTAAAACATGGTTTAATAATACCTCCTGATATTAAATCTTTAATAAAGACAAAGAAACAAACAAAAATCCAATACTATTTGGTCATAGGTTGAGAAGCAGCTGTTCTTTGGTATAATCCCTTATTCTGTGTAAGTAGATTTGACTTTTTAAACATATTTCTCAATTAAACTGAATATTTGATTTCTCTGTGTATTTAAACATAGCCCAAGGGTGCCCTCCCTTCTCCATTCCTATTATTGGCTGCCTCCTGCAAGGAGAAGTTGCTGATAATTTAGTGGCTATATATTAGTAAGGCCTTGAAGTTCTGCATTATTCATTAATTTGATTATTACGCTATGTCACCGCTTAAATGTACAACATGACTGAGCTAGAAAAAAAAAGAGTAAGGCATTTTTCTGTGACACCAACCTGTTGACTAATGTCTTCTTAGTAATACCACAGCCCAGTAAGAGCAAAGACCCTGAAATCAAAACTGGGTTTAAATCCTTGTCCCGCTATTTACTTGGTAGGTGACCTTGAACAACTGCCACATCTGCAAAGTGTGGATAATGATAGTATCTTCCTCACAGCACATGTCAGAGAATCGGCTGAAGCAAGGCATATAAAGCATTTAGCACATTGTCTGTTATGACTGTAGTCATTATTTAACAGTAGTCATTATTTATTACCCTCAATGGTCATACAAGTTACATTATAATTTAAAAATTCGTTACGGGATTTTACATATTCATATTATCACATCTATTTTAACTGCACCATATGTCTCAATTGTATTCATAAATACATTTAATGCACAGATCAGTACCCTGTTAAAATACAAATATATTACTATGAACAACAGGGTACATATATACACTTCCCAAAATGTATGTGTGTGGTCAGGAATCTTTCGGACGGAATCCATGTATCTATTGTCTGAACAATTTTATTTTGAGTTGTATAATTAGGAAGTCAAAATAAATATGAGCTTCACCATTTCGATGACTTAGACTGTCTTGTGTTTCTTGTTTCAGATATACACAATTCAATAGCTAAAAGCAACTTGCAGTCATACATCATATAATGATAGGGACATATTCTGAGAAATGTATCCTTAGATGATTTCATCATGTGAACATCATAGAAAATATTTACGCAAACCTCGATGGTATAGCGTACTACACACCTGGACTAAAGGGTCCATTGCTCCTATGCTCAAACTCGTATGGCATGTTTCCATACCGTGTGCTGCAGGCAATCGTAACACAATGGTAAGTGTTTGTATATTTAGATAGAACTAGTATGGAAAGATATGGTATAAAAGATAAAAAAGAGTACACTTGGCCGGGCTTGGTGGCTCAGCCTGCCATCCCAGCACTTTGGGGGCGGGGGGGGCGAGGCGGGTGGATTGCCTGGGCCTGCAGGTTCGAGACCAGCCCAGGCAACATGGCAAGACCTTGTCTCTACAATAAATAAACAACAACAAAAAAATTAGCCAGGTGTGGTAGCACGCACCTGTAGTTCCAGCTACTTGGAAGGCTGAGCAGAAGGATCTCCAGAACCCAGCAGGTAGAAGCTGGGGTGGCCGTAAGCGTGCCACTGCACTCCAATCTGGGCAATGGAGTAAGACACCAACTCAAAAAAAAGAAAAGAAAAAAAAAGAGTACACTTCTATAGAGCACTTACCGTGAATAAAGTTTGCAGAACTGGAATTTTTCTCTGGGTGAGTCAGTGAGTGAGTGGTTAGTAAATGTGAAGGACTAGGACAATACTATACTCTATTATAGACTTTATAAGCACTGTACACATAGGCTACACTAAATTTAGTTTAAAAAAAACAGTTTTATTTCTTAAAAAATACATTAAACTTACTGTAACTTTTAACTTTATAAACTTTCAACATTTTAAACTTTCTGACTCATTTGTAATAATACTTAGCCTAAAAAATTCATTGTATAGCTACACTAAAATATTTTCTGTCTTCATATCCTTATTGTATAAGCACTTCTCTAGTTTTATTTTTTTTAATTTTCTTTTATTTTTGAAACTTCTTTGTTAGCAACTAAGACAAAAACACACACACAGATTAGCCTAGGCCTACACAGGTTCAGGATCAGCAATATTACTTTCTTCCACC
>CAUYQG010241467.1:0-21458 GCA_963574415.1 Tarsius wallacei | reverse complement strand
TTTCTTGAAATCACAACCCCATTCACAAACCACATACACACACACAACAACACAAAACAAAGACATTTTTCTATGTTATAATATAGAATCAGCAGATTGGGCATGGTGGCTCACGCCTATAACCCCAGCACTTTGGGAAGCCAAGGCAAGAGGATTACCTGAGCCCAGAAGCAGGGTGGGGGTGGGGGTTCGAGACCAGCCTGGACAACTTGGTGAGACCTCGTCTCTACAATAAATCACACACATACACACACACACACACACACACACACACAAACTAACCAGGCATGGTGGCGTGTGTCTGTAGTTCCAGCTACTTGGAAGGCTGAGGTGGAAGGATTGCCTAAGCCCAGCAGGTCAAGGCTGCGGTGGTTGTGAGCGTGCCACTGCACTCCAGCCTGGGCAACAAGAGTAAGACTCCAACTCAAACGGATACCAGCTGAAGATAGTTATGACTTTCCACTCACCTTCCTTCTAGTGTTTGTGGATTATGCTGGCACCAAAACAAATGTTCACCCAATGGCTGTTAATACCAGTCCATAATCCCTGCCTGATTGCACTCACTTTTTAAAAATTATTTTTTGTAGAGACAGGGTCTGGCTATGTTGCCCAGGTGGGTCTTGAATGGCTGGCCTCAAGTGGTACTGCCCCTCAGCCTCCCAAATTGCTAGGATTGCAGGCGTGAACCACTGCACCCGGCCAGCACTCTCATTTTTATTTTTATTTATTTTTATTTTTTGTTTTATTGTAGAGATGAGGTCTTGCCAAGTTGCCCAGGCGGGTCGCGAACCCGTGGGCTCAGGCAATTCACTCACCTCGGCCTCCCAAGGCGCGGGATTACAGACTGAGCCACTGAGCCCGGCCAACATTCTCATTTTTAAAGATGGCAAAACTGAGACTCAGATTGGAGATAGTCACTGGAGCTCACACAGTCAGCAAATTAGAACTCTGGCTAGCCATCAGGTTTTCTTCCTCTTTCCCGCCATACTGAGTTGGGTGCGTATTCAGTGCCTGGCACACATCTAAATGCATGAAAACGTGCTGGGCAAGCGGCGCCCCCTCTTCATGGACTGGGCTGATAGCGGTGGAAAAGGTTCTTGGTGAGGCTCAGCCGGCCTCCTGGTTGAGAAATGACACCAATGATGTTGGTGCCAGTGAAGCGGCTCAGCCCCTGTCGTATAGCAGCCCACACAAAGTGCTTTGCAAACACCACTTCTTCTATTTTTCCAACAATTCTGCAAGGTATGCATTATTACTGCCCCCACATACACACAAAGATGAGAAAAATCAGGCTCAGAGAGGTCAAGTACTTGCCTAAGGCCACTCAGTTAGTGACCAGTAGAGCCATAATTAGCTCTTCTGACTTAAAAACCCAGGCACTGTACCATCAACCTGACCTGGCCTCTCAAGCTGGCCTGCCTCCCAGTCCTGAGACTGAAGAATGAATCTAGTGTGGAAGGCTTGGGTCCTCCTCCTTGTCGGGGCTGGATCTGATACTGCCCACAGCTCTGTGGCCATCTGTCAGTGTCAACGAGGGCATCAGATTGTTCCCTGGAAGCCCTCTGCAGGCCTCTGTTTACCAAGCAGCTCCCTCCAATCTGTGAAACTGCCAGAGTATGACTTGGTTCCTTAACCAACAAATCCTTCCCCAGCTCTGCTCCCCACAATCCAGCCCCAGGCCCGATGCTTCCATCAGAGCTCCTCACACTATAGTTTCTAAAATGCTTTTCTCACATTTATGTAGTTGCAGCCTCATGACTACCCTTTAAAGGAAGCAGGGATGATGGGCTCCATTTGACAGGTACATACACTGAGACTTGATGAGGAAAGCTCTGGGCCCAGACCTGCCTCACTCTTGCCCCAGTTAGCGAGCTCAGGATGAATCCTAGAGTTGGGCTCTGCTGCTATTTCGAATGTGAGGCTTGTCCCTGGGCTGGGCCTGGGGCCTGAGCCAGTCCGGGCCTAGAGCAGGGCTTTGGGGTCAACCTTGTATCCTCCAGCCCTGTCAGGGAGCAAACCTCTGAAATGTCACCAGCACTGACGGCTTCCTGAGAAATGTCACCTCATGCTGATTTGGGTCCCTTGGCAGAGGCTGGAGCCAGTCTTTCTCTGCAGAGCCTCCTGCCACCATCTCCCCATTCCCAACTGCATCCAAAGAACCCTGAGGGTTTGACTAATCCAACCCCGCCATCTTACAGATGGAGAAACTGAGATCAGAACCTACAGAGCAAGCCAGGCGGTCCTTCCTCTCAAAACATCAAGAATTAGTCACGAATCTCCACCTATTCCCCACTCCCTACCATCTTCTGTCTTCCTCCAAGCCCTGGAGCCTGGACTCACTGAGTGGAGGTCCTGATTCCCAGAAGAACTAGGGAGCAGAGGGAGGGTTGAGGAGCCAGATAAGGGCTGTGAGCCCTGCATCAGGGGCTGCAGCAGGGAGGACAGTTTGAGCCATCTGCCACACCAGCCTCTGCCCTCCTCACCCCCAGACTAGGTATGCATCTGGGCCAGACTCTTCCTGGGCCTCCAGGTTGGAGGAAATAAAGACCCCACTGAATAGTGGAGGCAAGTGATACCATAGGCCCCACATGCTCCAGGAACTGACCACTTTTCCCAGGTCCTGTATGGCTGGTGCTTCTCCCAGTTTACACCTCTCTCTATGGGAGCCCCGTGCTCTGTCCCCCCCGCTTAGGCCCCAAATAGGGAAAGTCACTTCTTGCCCCAACCCAGTCAAACCTCCATCCATTCATTTCACCCCTACTGGGTACAAAGGACCCCATGCCTCCATCTCAAGGAATCATCCAAGGCCCTGAAGAGTTTGGATGCCATGTTTTTGTCTGCAGAGCTTGCATTGTCCCTGTCCTGACCCTCTCTGTGGTTGTACGTGCAGTCGTAGTTACAGTGGCTGTGCCTGTCCTCTGTGCTTTGTGTGTCTCTGTTTTCACTGAGAATAGAAGATGAGCTAGCTCTGCCCTTGTCTTCCATGCCTGCCATAGCACAGCTGCATAGTATGTGTTCACTGAGTACATAAATATGGAGGGCCCAGATCAGGCCAGGTCCATGCTTAATAGTCTGCGCTTCTGCTTCCAAGTGCTTCAAGGCTGATCTTCCCCATAGACAGTAAGCTCCCTGAGGATAGGAACCATGTCTTTCTGGTTCACCTTTGCATCCTCAGTGACTGCCCACAGCAGGTGTCTAAAAAAATCTTCATGGAAGGCAGTATGTGAATGAATTAATGGATACATAAATGAACGAGTGATCTAGGCAGGCAAGGGCTTTTATCCTATTATGATGAGGAGGAAATAAGATTTAAGGGAGGGTGGACGCCTGGAAAAGGCATCCAAGATATTGAGCGGTAGAGTCAGGACACTCGTGTAGGGAAAGCTGGTTAAGGAGGCTTGGAGCTACTGACCAGGGAATAGGTGATAGGGGTGGGTGGAGGGCTGGCTGGGGGAGCCTAAGGGATGAGGCCCAAGCAGATGGAGCTTCTGCCCAGGAGGAAGGACTTTTCTGGAATTATACTCCCTCCAGGTGGAGAAGCAGGGATGCCTAATTGGTTTTTTCAGCTCCTGGAGCTGGTTCCATAAATCAGCTCTATTGAAGGCACAGTTTCCTCCTCTCTGGAGACCAGAGTGTGACTTGATGAGAACTCCCAGCGACATGAAGAGGCTTACAGCTTCCACGTGCAGGTGCGCACTGGCCCTGCCCAGAATAGAATGTGTCGCTCGATAGGGTCTGCCAGTCACCTGCGGTGCTCGAGGTGTGCAGGGCCCCAAGGGAGAGGCGGGAAGGAAGAGGCCCAGGAACAGCCACCAAGCCCAGGGAGAAAGAGTGGAGAAGGAGCAGAGGCACGAGCAGCCTTTGGTGAATTCGATCCCATTCACCATTTATCGAGTGCCTACCTTGTGCCAGATGCTATGGTGGCCACTGGAGAACCCGGGATGGCTCAGATGCAGGAGAGAGGGGCAGAGGCACCTCCAGAGACAACAATCAGAACATGGGTGATAAGTGCTTGAGAGATGTACAAAGTGCTCTGGGAGCTCGGAGCACCAGGCCATTAATTCTCCCCCTGGAAGAGAAAAATTTTGGAAGACTTCACCCAGCAGGAGGTGTTTCAGCTGGGAAGCCGAAGGGAAGATGGAGGGAAGGGCACTCAGGCAGAGGTGGGCACGTGCAAAGGGGGTGGTATGAGAGAGGAACGAGGAAACTTCTGTATGGCTGGAGCTGAGGGGGAGGTGGGAGGATAAACTGGACGGGGAACCTCGGGCCAGAATTTGAAAGGCCATGAATTCTCCTGGAGAATCTGGATTTGATCCAGTCGTGGGCAAAGGGGAGCCATTGAAGAATTTTAAGCAGGGGTGTGTTTTAGAAAGCGTTCTCAGGGGAGAGGGAATGAACCAGGACTGCGGCCAAGGGCCAGAGAGAAGGGAATGGGTTCTGGGGATGTTTTGGAGAGAGAATGGATGGGACTTTTCCTTCCTAAGTGATACTTTCGGACTTTTCTGCCTTTCTCGGCAGGCTCCACATTCCCCTGGGGATGGGGGCTGCCTCCCCGCCACCTTCTCTGTGTCTGGTGCAGCCTTCTGCATTCACAGAGCTGAACCCACAGGCTCTGACTGACTGACTGACTGACAAGAAAGAGTAGCAGAACTGCCTCCCAGTGGCCAGGGCGTCCTGCTCTGAGCGTGAGCTCAGTCCACAAGCCCCAGAGCAGGGCGAGGTTTAGCCCAGGCCTCTGGGGAAGACCCAGGAGGTCCTGCCCACCCTCCCTTCTCTTCTCTCCCTCTCCTCCCTCCTCCTCCTCCCCAGAGCCCAAGCTTTCTTGCTGGGAGGCTCTCAGAGCCAGCAAAGCTGTGGATGAAATGGTTCGGTGGCTCCAGCCCAGCTGCTGCCATGGCAACCAGGCTGCCTGCCAGACCCAGTCAGGAGCAGGTCCAGCCTTCTCGCTCAGAACTACGATTCCCAGACTGCATAGCACCCGGGACTCGGAGAGAAACCCACTTCCTGCGTGGGTGCCCTGCCAGAGCCTTCTAGCTTGGAAGACCACATATGGACACCCCCAGGGGAACACAATATAGAACACGAGCACCTGGAGTGGGGGGTAGAGAGTAGGGGGTGCTTCCGGAGGAGGCCTGACAACCTCTCTTATGGGGACCCACTGCGCATTCCAGAAGATTGGTGCCTACGAAGGCGCAAAGGCTGGGAATGGGTACTAGTCCTGCTTCTGCCACCAATTTGTGGTGTGGCTTGAAAACGGTCTCTCAAAAATTGTCCCCTACTCTCTATCTCTGTCACCACCTTCGTGGTCCAAGCCTGGACGGCTGCCACACGCCACTAATTGGTCTCTTTGCCTTCATTGGGGCCCCTCCCTTCCTCCTTCACACTGAAGCCTCAGTGACCTTTTCAAAATGCAATTCTGATCATATCTCTGCTGCTTATGCCCAGCCCCCTGCTGTTTAAACTCTTCAGCATTTAAACCTTTTGCTCTTAGATGAAGAAACAGATTCCTTACCTCGGCTGACAAGGCCCTGCATGGTTTAGTCTCTATCCAATTTCCAGCCTTCCCACTCACCCCACACACTCCAGCCCATCTGGACTTTCATTTCCATGCTCTTTCCTGCCGCAGAGCCTTTGCACATGCTGCTCCCTGTCTCCAGAACACTTTTCCATCCTAAAGGAATAACTTCTTCTCAGGAAGCCTCCTCTGGCCTCCCTGACTTCATGAAATCTCCTTTTTATGTATTCTTGTTGGCACCAAGAGCCTGTTCTGTATAGCACTGTCCCATACAAATAAGTGTACTTTTGCATTTATTTGTATTATTATTTGACAATTATGCATCTCCCACCAGATCACAGGTGGGAAGAAGGAGAGTGCCTTTCTCCCTGCTGCTGCATCCTCAGGGTCTCGCACACAACCGCACATGCTCAAGAACCTTTTGTTGAAACAAGTGAATCTGTTTAAGCCTCAGTGTCCCCATCTGAGTACGCACCATGTGACATATGCTGTGAGGGTGGCTCAGGGATGCAGCAGTGGACAAGCCCCACAGGTGTGGGCCCTCCTGTTACATGGACAGGACAGACAGAACTTGAGTATGTAGTGACTAGAGTGCCGAGCAGGCCAAGTGGTAAAGGGTGTAGAGCCATGGTAGCACAGAACCTGGGATCTGGAAGGATCCACTGAGGAGGAGAGGTGGGAGTTGCCTGATCGAAGGGGTGGGAGAGTGTAGAAGCACATTGCAGGCAAAGGGAATGGCAAGTGAGGATGCTGCTGAGGCAGAGAGGGCCTGGATTGGTGGAAGCCAGAAGTGAACATGGAGTTGCTGGAACCCAGAGTGAGGGGGAGGTGCCGGCACTCCACTTACAGGCTCTGATTTTACTGGGCAGAGGTGGGGAAGAGCTATCTTTCCAAACTGGCTGGACCTTGTTCTCCATACTCCTCCCCACATTCTCAGGCCCAGGCTGAGACCTGGTAAACACACAACCAGGCTACCCCATCGCCCAGGCACACCTTCCTTCACCCCAGAGCACCTACTACTGGATGCAGGTGTCTTGCGGGGGCCCTGCCTATGTCTGGTATGATGGGGCTGTGATACTCAGTATGTGTGTGGCAGGCGATGATATGCTGGAGTTGCAGCTGATTAATCCTGGAGCATACACTGCTGACAAGTCTGAGGGAGCTCCCTGAACAGGGAGGGAGCCTGGCCTGGGGCTTGGGGGTGGGTGTGCAGCTTGCCTGGGAAATGAGGCATGACTTACCAGCTGCAGAGACTTCCGTGGGTGGGGGGAGCAGAGGCCCCTGGGCACGGGGCAGGGAGGGCTCCCTCTCCTCCTTGCATCTGTTGCTATCCTCCTCTTCCTCAAGGGTCCTGGGAGCGGGGAAGGGCTGTCCCTAGCAGGTTTAGCCATTCCTTTGAACTTGACGGTTCCCATACAAGTAACATGTGTGTATAGAATGAAGTGACTCCTGGCTGAAAATAATGGACTTTGGCTTCCTCGCTGCACGGCAGGTATTCTGCCACTTCCCCTGCACTCACAGATTATGTTTTAAGAAGCATTGTCCTAAAGATCGCCTAATTCTGCCCAAAGAACCACTGAAGCATTCTCTTCCCTAGCAGGGTCTTTCCAAATCCAGTCACTGACGGTGCCTGGTGCTCCAACTCTGGACTCTGCACTCTCCCATTCACCCCCAGACCTCTGCTGGGACAAGCTAGTCCTGCCCCTCAGACCCCTTCCAAATCCCTGCTTTATTATGCCCTCCACACACTTTTACCCTTTTACCAAGCACTTACTATGTACCAGGTGCTGGGATTCTGGGAAGAACATGGCAGCCATGACCTCTGCTCTCATGGGTCTTATAATTTGGCAAAGAAGACAGAAATTACAAAAGCAAATAAATAAACAAGATAATTGAGGTAAGTGTTATGAAGAAGATAAAAGAGTTATCTGATAGACAATGACTGGGGGGCCTGCTTAACACAGGGATTTGGAAAAGGAGGCTACCTTGGTGCTTGTGGTTCCAAGGAAGGTTCTGGAAGTGAAAGAGAAACCTTCCTCTCCCTTTGCTGTTTTCGTTTCTCCTCTTTCTTTTCTTTGGCTCGGCTTGGCTCTCTGCTTCTCTGTTTTAACTCCCCTTTTGTCTCATTTCTTCTCTCCTCCGCCGCTTCCCTCCCTCCCTCTCCCTGTGCCTCCCTCTTCTTCCCACCCTACCTCCCTCTCTTCTGCTGCCTCCAGAGGAACAGAAGAAACTAGATCCCTGTGCCTCGGCAGGCGAGCCAGCAGTAATTGAGCTGCCGGTCGGCTCAGGCTGCTGAGTGGGGTTAGAGGAGGGAGCGGGGGTCAGAGGGGAGCTGGAGGGCTGAGTGTGAGAGGAGCTGGGAGGGGCTGGGGGGGTGAGGGCACTCTGGGGCTGGAGGTGGCTGCTGAGCCAGATAATCTAATCAGGGAGAGTCATAAAGATCACTCACGCCCAAGCACAGGACCGGCCCAGGAAATCACATTAATTTAAAGAAGGTGTAAAATCCACGGAGAGTTCCCCCCTCTCCACCACACACATGAAGATAAACTGTCTTCAGCCTCCAATATGATCTTACAACAGCTTGTCAGTGACAAAACAGCCTCAAATCCTCCCATTTATCAAACGGCCAATCCTGTTAGCAGCTTAAAAGAGACATAATTACCTGCGGCCTTTTGTGTGATTCTTTATACTAACGCCACTTCCTTCTTCCTGGCGACATTCCAGAACATGAGCTCAGAATTCATTCTTGGTGATGAGGAGATCTTCAGAGATGTGAGAGTTGGGGGGGTGGGGTGGGAGGGAGCGGCTGGGGTGAGAAGTTCCCCACCGTGGACAAGTCTCAGGCTGGGATGCAGGCTAGCACCATGGACAGGGCCAGGGCTGAGGCGCCTGGGAGGGGCTGAGGAGGCACCAGGCCCGCTCACGCTGGCAGATAGCCGAGGGCCAGAGGCACCTGGAAGCGAGGTTCCAACAGCCTTGACGAGGAGGGAGGCCTCTGCCTAGCGCACATAAGCTCTGATGGTGGGTTGGAGGACAGACACCGGTTGGCCTGCAGATCAGTCACTTGAGAGAGTTCTCCACCTCAGGCAGAGCCAGGAGTCCCTTCTCTTGACTCCAGAAGAGCTGACACGTTTTGAGCTTTTGTGACTTCAGAATATGCCATGCTCTTACCAGAAGCGCAATAGTGTCCCTAGCTTGTATTTACCAAGTACTTGGAACAAGCCAAGTCCTGCGCTTAGCACTTTATAAACAAGCTCTTAATTCATATAAACCCCATGCAATCCTATTTTATATCCCATTTTATAGATGAGAAACCAGATGGTGAGTGAAGCTAAGTCACATGCCCAAGGTCACCCAGAGATGATTCAAATGTGTGGTTGTGTGGTCTATGGACTGGGATGCTCCCCAGGCAGGCCTGGCCATGAAGGAAGATCAGTTCTGTGACTCTGGGTGAGTCTGTCTCTCCCCCTCCCCCTTCTTGTTGCTTCTTAGGGAGACCAACTGAGTCAGGTCTCTGCTCTCACTCCTTTGGGGGAGGGAAGAGAGACCCACATGGCAAGGCCCTTCCCTCTAGGAAGAATAAAGCTCCCTGAAAACAGGTGTTCTCTGGCAAGAGCTGCTCTACCAACTCATATCTGCATCCTCCCAGCCCACTCCCTCTCCCTGAGGGTCCCTGCTGTGCTCCACCTCTCCACTGAAGGATGTCACCTTGGCCTTCTTCTCCCACCTCCCACTGCCAAGCTTCCACTTGCTACCAGCCTTACCCACCCTCCTTCCATTTTCCAGCAAGCCCAAAGGAACCCTCTCTGGGGAGGAAACTATCAGAGTCCATTTGGAAGCCAGATACAGAGGCAGACAGTGAGACGGACAGCAAGAGACAGGGGAGAGACAGACTGAAAATGAATTTTGAAACACTGTTGAGTTGATGACTGTGGGCAAATCCTGTTGAGAGATGAGCCCAGGGTAAACTATCCAGGGGCATCTCACAGAATTTCCAAGACTCATCTTCAACTTGGCTGGCCCCCTCTGCCCCCAGCCCTCCATCCTCACCCCTCTCCTTCCCTGGGCTGCCTCCCAGACTAGCATTCTTCCCCCACCCCACCCAGCCTCAGGGCATTCATCACTTGGGTTAGTGATTTATCAAAGGCTCCGACAGTCGCTGTTTGGCAAAAATCGATCTGTGAAGAATGGGACCAACCCAAGGCCCCCTGTTCTCCTGGGCCCCCACCATCAATCTGCCCCAAAGGACCTCCATGGTTCCAACATCAACACTGCTCCCACCCCCACCCCAACCTTGGGTGGGTCTCTAGATCCCTTCCTGTTCTTAGAGAGAAGGGAGAGAGAGAGTGAGAAAGAGGGAGAGAGAGATATTAAGAGAGAGAGAGAGAGAGAGGGAGAGTGTGCATGTTAGTGCCTTCTCTTAGATGTTTATTTTGTTGTTTTTAAGTGAGAAAGTCCCAGCTCTATTAAATGCAATCAATACTTGGCCCAAGAGAAGCTTCCCTTCTCTGAGACATTTGAAATCTGGTCAAATCATTTTGCCCCAATACAAAGTAATTTATCAATTTCAAAACCCTTCTAATCAGTAGAGGCTGTGGAGTCCCCATTTCTGCCTGCCATCTTCTGCTGCAGGAAACACACACACACACACACACACACACAGAGTTGTGCACAAACTCTATTTTCCCTGCAACCCACCCCCACCCCTTCTCCCAGGGACTGTGGAATGTCTTCCCCTCAGTTCAGCCTCCAGGATGGGCACCATCCTCAGCTTTTCAGCCCAGCCTGTGTGCTCCCAGCCCAGAGAAGCTGCAGCCCCTGCAGGTCTCCTGTGCCCAACCCCGAAGAGATGGGGGTAGGCAGGAGTCTAGCCACAGTGTACTGCTTAGTGTACTTCTCTCCACCTGGTGGAAAACAGAGGGATGAGAGTGGATTTCTGTTCATAGACAGAGCTCAGAACTGGGGCCAGGAGGCTGGAGGGGGCCCAGGGCCACCAAAGCTCTCCCTTAGGATCCTGGCCCAAGTCTCCAAGGGGCAAGCAAGATCAGCTGGCTGGAGTGAGGTTTGCCGGCTGAACCTGGGGATGGGGATGATGTCACAACACTCTCCTGCCTCTGAAGCTGCTATTTTTGCCATGGAGGACAGGCTGTGTCTAAAGGGAGATGGTGACAGCAGCAAAATCACCTTGCAACTCACCCTCCCGCTCCCAGGGAGAGTGGCTTGAGTCTTTACCACTTCATTAGATTGGATTCTCTGTGGGTCTATTGTGGCTGCCAGCTGTGGGGGCCAGATAGGCCATTGACCTTTGGGAGAGGCCGCCCTCTAAATGGCTCATTTCAATGCTCTCCTTACAATGGACTCTGCACATTCGGTCCTCAGAGAGTGACTGAGGGAAGTGACTCAGCAAGCCAGAGGCCAGGTCCACAGGGGGAACTCAGGAGCACATATGGTGTGAACTTTCTGAGACCCCCCTACCCACAGGACAGTCCACCCAGGGGCCTTGCCTTGGCCTTCGAGTCACCTCCGTCAGGCCTAACCTAAGATCTCCAACAGCTCTTTCCTGCGTTTGGCAGGCACTCTGAACGCAATACGTGAGTGGGTGGAAATCTCTGGGCAGTTCTTCCCCCATGTTGTGCCTTCCTGCCCCAGATCCATCATGGCTTCTCCAGGGCCAGGACCAAGGACTTCTCGTCTCTTTGGAGCTCTCGCAGCTCCTTGTCCAGGGCTCTGCACAAAGTCATAATAAGCTCAAGTGAGCACAGTGCCCTGAGGTTTACAAGGTATTTGAATATTAACTGTCTAATTTAATTCTACAGTCACGTTGGGGGATAGGTATCATCCTATTTTATACTAAGAGGTCCCACAGTTTAGAAAGTTGAAGTCACTTGTCCCAAGTTACACAGAAAGTAAACAATAATCCTGGCATGCCAATCCAAGTTCTCTGAATCCAGATCCTAAAATCTTTCCACATCACTCATTGGTTCATTCATTATACAAATATTGGACGTTGTCTCCATGCCAAATGTTAGGCTTCTCTCATGGCAATCTGAAGCTAGGTGACATTATACCCTTTCTTTCGATTGGGAAATTGAGGTAAGGTGATTTGCCCAAGATGAGACAGTAAAGAAGAGTTGCAAGCAGGTTGAACTCGGTTCTTTATGTCTCAAATCCAGGGTCTTCCCCGTTATACCACACAAAACTTTTGTAGTAGCATTTATGAAGAGGTTCCTGTGCCCAACACTATCCCATCTCATCTTCACAGCATTCAACATCGTTGTGCACAAACTCCTCTATTCTCCCTGCAAACCCTCTTTCCTCCCTCTCACCTTCTCCCCGGGACAGCAGACTGTCTTCCCCCCAGTTCAGCCTCCAGGCTGGGCATCATCCTCAGCATTTCGGCCCAACCTGTGTGCTCCCAGCCCAGAGAAGCTGCAGCCCCTGCAGGTCTCCTGTGTCCAGCCCTGAAGAGATGGGTGTAGGCAGGAGTCTAGCCACCGAGCACTGCTTAGTGTATTCCTCTCTACCTGGTAGAAAACAGCAGGGGAGGGTAGATTTCTGTCCATAGATAGAACTGGGGTCAGGAGACTGGAGGGGGTCCTCAGGGACAGCTTTGGAGGCCATCATCACTTTGTATTCTATCATCACTCCCTCCTTAGAGATGTGGAGACCAAAATGTTTCACTATCCAGCGATCAAGCCACTGGTTCTCTGACTCCAAAATCTGAGCTCGAGACTCTGCCGGCCTACTGATGATAATAATAAACACTCATTACATATCCGCATGATCAATGTTTATTGATCGAATGACTGGTCACTGTAGATGTTAGGTTCATGGCACGACTGGGAAAAGAAGCTGTAAATTCTGGGCTTCCAAGCCGGCAGCTGGCCCTTGGTCCACACGATCCCTCATGGGCCCTGTACCTAATAATAACTGTCCCACTTCCTGAGCACTCGCTTTGTGCCAGACCCCTTACGTGCACTCATAGAGCCCCATGTGATCCTCACATATGGCATAGGTGTCCTTTTCCCCACTGGAAGGATGTGGAAGCCGAAGCTCAGAGAGATTCAGTCCCTCGTCCCCAGCCACACAGCATGTCAGAGGGATGTCAGTGTAAAGGTGCCACCTCTTTCCTCAGTCCTGCAAACCATCTCAGGGCAGCTGCTCCAGTCCCAGATGGGGGTTAAGAGCATCATTTCCATGGGAGTTTGGGAAGAGAGCAGGAGTGTGGGGCCAAAGGGCACTGCAGCTGGAGGTGGTCCCCAGTGCTAAATAGAGACACACAGATCTTAGGCTAAACTCTGCGGGGAGCCAAATGGAAACCGGGAGCAATGAGGAAGTGGTTGGGAGGACTTCTGGGAATGACAGTGTCCATTACTGGTTTGAATTGCCCAGCTCTAGCCCTCTAGAACTGAGGACCACCCAAGCCTCCTCTAGGTGACATCCTCCCCCAAGCAGTGGCTGCAGCACCAATTGGGTCCCCCCAGCCCCCCCTGCTTCCACGTTGATGGATGAATGTGCCTCTGCAAACTGGAAACATAACTAATGTGCTCCTCCCGGGTCCTGCTGGCTGTAGGTAGAGGGGGCTCTTCTGGGTTAACGGGGAAGAATCGGTCCCCTGAATAACAACCCAAAGCAGCAGCAGGGAGAGGCTCCCAGCCTGGTGGGGGTGGATTTACATTTCCTACAGGGTATTCTCAATGTCGCCTCTCATCACCATAATATTTACATCAAATGCAAAAGGCCTCCTCGGAATAGAGCCCCGAGGTTGTAAATGCCAAATCCAAGAATGTCAGTTAATGCAAAAGATCAGGTTCTTAGAGCAGCAGTCTCCCCTCGCCAGGCAATGCCTGCCACAGCCCCGAGGGCAGGCGGGGTGGGCTCCAGAGCTGCCTTGAACCTCATCCAAAATCAGGAAAGGCAGGGAACGCGCAGGGGGCCCAAGGGCACCATCTCTGGTCCAGAAGCACCATGCAGCCTTCCACTTCCACTTGGCTTCATCCAGAGTCTGAGAAAATATGTACACACATGCTGCCTATACAGGAAAAGAGACCAGGCCACCTCATGGACAGACAGACTGCTGGAGAGATGAGCTCTCTCCCAAGGACTCCAGAGGCTCGGTGACCAGGCCTCAGTGTGGTCTGCTGCCCAGCAGCTGCAGTGTGTCCCTCCCTCCTTGATGCCCCTTAGGGGCCGGGTGAAGTTTTTCTGAGGTCATTCATTCATCAAACATTTATTGAGCACTTATTAAGCACTAGGCTCTGGGAACACACTGACAACCAAACAGACACAGTTTCTATCCTGAAGGAGCTCATGTACTAGTGGGCAGAACAGATAATACAGAAGCTAACAAATAAATAACTTCAGATCCTGTTAAGTGCTGTGAAGGAAATAAATGGAGATGAAGGGATCGAGAGGAAAGGAGGCGTCCGCTGTTGCCTGGGAAGCCAGGGAAGGTCTTCTGGGAGGTAGCATTTGACCTGAAGAATGAGAATAAGTCATCCTGTAAAGATTGAAAGGAAAAGGGATCCAGGCAGGAAGAACAGCAGGTACAAGAGCTTTGAGAAGAAAATGAGCAAGTGTGCTAGAGAAACAGAAATTGAGAGATGAGGAGGGAGGAGAGGAGGTTAGAGAGGGGCATGGTCTTGCTGGCCATGGAAAGGAGGAGGATTTCTTGTTAAATGCACCAGGAAGCCAGGGAAGTGATTTAGGCAGAGGATGGCACTATCTGATTTATATATATAATATATATATATATATATATATATTTTTTTTTTTAGTTGGAGTCTCACTCTGTCACCCAGACTGCTGGGCTCCAGCGATCCTTCCTCCACAGCCCTCCAAGTAGCTGGAACTACAGGCGCGCACTACCACGCTTGGCTAATTTTTTGATTTATTGTAGAGATGAGGTCTCGCCAAGTTGCCCAAGTGGGTCTCAAACCCGCGGGCCCAGGCAATCCACTCACCTCAGCCTCCCAAAGCGCTGGGATTACAGGCTGAGCCACCCAGTCCAGCCTGATTTATATTTTTAAATTTAAATAATTTATTTTTAAATTTATTTTTAAATTCAAATAATACAAACCTTGGTCTTGTTCTGTCTTCACAACTTACTCATTGTGTGATTTTTTTTTTTTTAAGAGATAGCTTCTTGCGCTGTCATACAGGCTGGAGTGCAGTGGTACAATCATAGCTCACTGCAGCCTTCACCTCCTGGGCTTAAGCAATCCTCCTACCTCAACCTCCCGAGTAGCTGGGACTACAGGCGAGCACCACCACTCCTGGTGAACTTTTTTTTTTTAGAGATGGGGTCTCACTATGTTGCCTAGGCTGGTCTCAAACTCAAATTCCTGGGCTCAAGTGAATCTCCTGCCTCCGCCTCTCAAAGTGCTAGAATTATAAGCTTACAAGCATAGGCCACCATGCCAGGCCCCGGGTAATTTTTAAATTTTTTTGTAGAGATGAGTCTTGCTGTGTTGTCCAGGCTGGTTCTCAAACTCCTGGCCTCAAGTAATCCTCTTGCCTCAACCTTCCAAAGCACTGGGATTACAGGATTGATCTATTATTCCCAGCCACACCGTGTCACTGTGTGATCTTGAGCCAGTTGCTGCATTTCATGAAACCTCAATTTCTGTAAGAACTTTTCAGGGTTTGGGAAGAATGACATGCTTTAACTTGTGTAATGTGTCCAGCTCAGAGTTCAACAACAGTAGGTGCACAACTGGTGCCCCATTTGGTCTCTCTCCCACTCTGCCTTTCTACTGAGACCTGGCCTAGACCCCAACTCTCCCTAACTGTCATACACCAGGGCCCAGCTCAGGTCCCAGAGCAGAAGGAGTGGCCTCATCCACTGGCATCAGGACCAGCTGAGGTGGGCATGGTGCTCGCCTACCCAGTGCCCCAGCATTTGAAGCACTGCCCCTGGGGTCCTAGAATATTGGGTCCTGCCTGAGTACGCCCCAGGAGACCACATGCTGCCCTTGATGTGGCCAGGACGCCTGGCCCATTTGCATGAGGACACACTTCATTTCCATGTATTTCCTTGACATTTACTGCACCAAAATGGCAGGCCAGACATGCAGGGGAAAGGTTATCACTACAATGGGAAGTTGTGCTCCTCCATACTCACCTGCATCCTCCTTTGCATGTGACCTTTGGCCCCAGAGGTTGCCTGGAAGAGAACTGGGAGAAAAGGGTGATGGCAACTGGAGGGAGCCAATGAGGAAGACGGTTTGGAGACTAAACTAGGGCTGAGGGCAGACAGGGTGACCCCCTCACTTCTCCATAGAGCATCCCCCAGCAGCTTCCTGGGTAGCCACATATCCACTTGACTGGCCTCAGGGGACAGGCACTTCCCCTGCCTCCCTCCCTGCATTGGGCTCCACAAAAGGATGTGATGAGGTTAATTCATTGCTTGTAAAAAGTTCTTTGGAAGAAAGAGAGCCTCATGTCCAGAAGTCACAGGATCCTCAATGCAGTGGCAGCAGTAAAGTATTGCTGGGCTACAACAGGGTGCAGAGGACAGGGCTGTGATGGTGGCAGGCAAGCATAGGAAGAGAGTGAGACAGCAGAAGAGAGGGACACGGGAGAGGTTCCAGGGAACAGCCTCAGGAAAACCCTTGACCCAGGAATGTTTGGAGAGCTCACAGGAAGAGGGCATTTGGTGGGCCAGAGTGGTGAGGCCCAGGCTGGCCTGTCCCAGTGCCTGAGATAAGAAGGGAGAGAAATACCCTCGAGCTGTGGACATTCCTACCCCTCCTCCAGAGGACATGCTTCCTCCTCCTTTCCACTGGCTGAGTCTGAGGCCAAGAGCTCCCCTATCATGCCTCCACCCCACCCCCAGCCCGGAGTTCTAGAAGATCCTCTTCCCTCATTCTATTGGGGTTCAGCCTCCCCTAGCTACCCACGAGGGACCCTCCTCCTCCACAGTCAGCTTCTCTAAAACTCCTGTAGCCCCGATGAGGCCTCCAGCCACATTCTGAACTCAGGATGTGCTGAACTCAGGCTCACTGTACTCAGCATCTCTGCCGTATCCGGAGGCACTGACATAGGACTGGAAACTGGCAGAGCAAGCTGGGGCTGTGGGAACTGGGGGCGCTGACCATGGTCCTGAACAGCCTCCATTGCTACAGAGGAAACTTCCCAACTCTCCCTGTGGACCCCCTCCTGCCATTCCCACCCACACATTCACCTGGCTCCCCTTCCAAGGCTGCATCACAAATGTGAACCGTCCAAGGGCTGAGGGTCTGGCAGGGAGCTGACCTCGAGGAGTTCCTGTAGGCCACACGTCAGCCTTCCCTACTAAGCAGCACCCTCCCTTTTTGTCCTTAACACTGGCTCCGTCTGTTGTACCAGCCCCGTCAAGGACAGTCCCCTGCAATCTGACCATGGCAGCAGCTGGCAGGGCCCGGGGCTGCACTTGACATCCTGATCCAACCATATTCTCGGAGAAGAAACAGGTTGGGAGTTCCGCATGCTTGCACACACCTGCAAGTACCGTGCACACACATTCTCAATGTCAGCCTAGACTAGAGAAATGCTTCTTAGATTTCCTGGGTCACAGACTCTGTGACTGTGATCTCTCCAGAAAAATGTACACATGTACAACCTTTTGCACGTCCCATCAGGAGAGCCTGGGATAGAGGTGGCCCTTCCCCTGAATCCTGCTCTCTGCTACAACACTTGCCCAAAGAGTGAGGCTCCCCCAAGAAGATGGGGGAGCTGGTGGGCTGAGTTTGAAGACTCCCCAGGAGCAGTGCCAGTGGGGCTGGGCTGAGGGGCAAGAGGAATCAGAATCATCTCTGAGGCTACCTCCAGCTGTCAAGCTCGAGGTTCTGTACTGCACATGCTTCTTGCTAACCAACGTGGTCCAGGTAATGTCTGTTCAGCCTCAGTCTTCCTTAACCAGGACAGATGAGCATTGAGTCATGCACAGTCTTACCAGGTTTTTGCCATTCTCCGTGAGCATCCATCATGTAGACAAGGAAACAGGGTTCCACCTGGCTTCAAATCTTCCTGTGAGTGAGCATGAACCAACTTCCTTGGGTTCAATGCACATGCCTGTAGACCATGCACATACATGCACTGACCTGATAAGCACACACACACGGGTCAGGACACACACACACTAACCATGCAAAGGCACACAGAAACACGTGAATCATAAAAACAAGGCAAAACATGCAAAACTCCAAGAAGCACATGCATGGACTCACAAACTATGCCCATATATACAATCATAGCCATGCAAACCATCATACACATATATGTGATCTAACATATGATCCTCCATTTCCACCTCCTAGGGGACATTCCAGCTCTGCTGAACTTTCCATTTTTCTCTGCTACACCCTCCCACTCCTTCACACTGGTGTATAGTTTGTCCCTCATGATGGCATCATTCTTCCCTTCATTTCCTCACCTGGCAGATTTCTGGTAAGCTTTTGTATTAGTTACCTGGGGCATCCAGTGTCCATAACAAATGACTACTACAGGCTCGGTGGCTCAGCCTGTAATCCCTTGCTTGGGGAGGCTGAGGTGAGTGGATTGCCTGAGCCTGCGGGTTCGAGACCTGCCTGGGCAACTCGGCGAGACCTCATCTCTACAATAAATCAAAAAATTAGCTGGGTGTGGTAGCACGCACCTGTAGTTCCAGCAACTTGGAAGGCTGAGGCAGAAGGATCGCCAGAGCCCAGCAGGTCGAGGCTGCAGTGGCCAGGAGCGGCCACTGCACTCCAGTCTGGGTGATAGAGTGAGACTCCAACTCAAACAAAACAAAACAAAACAAAACAAAAAACAAATGGCCACAAACTGGGTGGCTTTAAAACAACAGAAATCTGTTCTCACACAGTTCTGGAGATCTAAAGTCACAGTATTGGCAGGGTTGGTTCCTTCCTGGGGGCTTAGAGAGAGAATCTATCCATGCGTCTCTCTTGAGTTCCAGAAAAAATTCCAACCCTTGTCTATATGCACTGAGAGAGGTAAAAAGCAGTCAACTATGGCCTCCTGCCCTCAAGAGCTTCTGATGGCTGTGATCCCTGGCATTCCTTGACTTGTAGACCTATTGCCCCAGTCAGGTCTCTGTCATCAGATGGCATTCTCCCTGTGTCTTCATCCAAATGTCCCTCTCGTTAGATGGACATCAGTCATTGGATTTGGGTGCACACTAATCCAGTATGACTTTATCTTAATGTGATGACATCTACAAAGACCCTGTTTCCACATAAGGTCGCATTTATGGGTCCTGGGTGTTTACATGCCTGTGATTGTATGTTAAAACCTGAACATAACTTTTGGGGGACACAAGTCAATCGCCAACAGATTCTAAGTCTTAGCCAAGTTTTCCTCTCTCCATGAGTCCCTCCCTGATCTGCGTCCCTAGACTGACTGAAGTCAGTGGGAACACCCCGGCATGTAGCGCATGTGATTGTGACTGCTTCTTTAGTGGTCCCTCTTCCCAGTTCTGAGGGGCTAGAGCAGTCTATTTCTTACTCACCACTGTAGCCCCAGCACCTGGCGCAGTGCCCAGCTATGACAGGATCTCAATAACTGCTTGCTGAATTAATTAAGCCATTTATAAACGTGGCACAATGCATGAACCGTATTCACATGCATGAACTCACATGCCATACGTACATGCACAAACATGTAAATCAGCACATACATAGACACATGAAAAGTATGTGTGGTACACATGCACATGCCAAGCCCTGAACACAGATCAGCAGATTCCAATTAGCCAACCAGTAATGACTGGATTCTAGGAAAGTCCAACCCTTCTCTAAATGAACTGGGAGAGGCAAAAAAAGGGTCACATGTAGTCTCCTGCCCTACAGAGAATGATGGGCTAATTGGAAAAACAAGACTGAGATATGATGATACAATAGAGTGTAGTTCTATTCTATGAGTTGTGAAGGCTCAGAGGAAGACGCTTTTGCTGTAGGCTGGAGTAGTCCAGGGAGGCTCCCTGGGGGAGGTGAGAGTTACGCCTTCCTGTGTGGGCAGGATTTAGATGAACAGAGAGGAGAGCGAGGGAAGGAGAAAAGAGAGGAGAGGAGAGAGGAGGGAAAGAGCATGTGTGAAGCCCCCTCCTGGGGGGGCAGTTCATGGGACTAGTCTGAGTGGGGGAACCTATGCCAGTCATTCAGCAAGGAGATCTGAATGCCAGAGACCCCCAGTGCCAGGCTGAGGATCCCCAGCTCGTCATGGCATTAGGCAGCCCAGTCCCTTCCTGCTAGGCATGGGGTGTTATTTCTCCAGAGCCTTGTGACCCTGGCTTCTGGGGGCGGGGGTAGGCAGGGACGAGCTGACTGTGTGCCTCAAGCCGGGGGAAGACGGGGCAGCCCCTGACAGGACCCCTTTCTTCCCTAGGAAGCCCTGGGTGGCAGCAGCACCTGCTAGAAGGACAGAGCCGAGCCCAGTGACTGTTCCCTCCACCCACTCCTTCCCTGAGAGAGGTAGGTGACAAGCTAGCAGAAAGCTTCAGTGACATCTTTGTTGGCAAAGCAGCCCCTGTCAGCCACCAATGACAGGGTAGGTGTGGGCGGCCTGTGGGTGGAGAGAAAGTCTCTCAAATCTCCTTTCCAGCCCCGGAATCCTGACACCACAGGTCCCTCATGGCAGGCCTCCGAGCAGCCTGGCTTCCCAAGGCTCGGGCTCCCTAGCCCCAGAGTCCCAGCGGTGGCAGTGCCCAGTGGAAGCGCTGTAAGCGGCGGGGCAAGTGACAAGAACCCTGTCTATGACGATGCACAGCATTTGAGAGCTGGAGCTCTGGAGTCACACAGACTTGGATTCAAAACCCGGCTCCATACCTTTCTTGTTGTGCATTCCTGGACAGATACTTACCCACTCTGAGCCTCCATTTCCTCAGCTGTAAAATGAGAATAAACTTTCTATCAAGGTTATGAGGCTCAAATGACTCTCGCTAACTCTTCAGGAGACGGGAGCTGTGTGTGCTGGCCTGAATGCTCCAATGCCATCTGCATTAATACCAGTGGCTGACGTACACTCAGAGCCCAGTATACCCAGTCTCAACCCAAGCAGCCAACAGAAAAACCTCCCAGGCCACCCAAGCTGTGGAGGAGCCCCTCAGTGTACAGGCAGCCCAAGCCTCCTTCTCAGCTCCTGCCGCAAAGCACAGCAATGCCCCCCACCCCTCTTCAGTGCCTCCCCACAGCCCAGGAGGCCCCAGGTAGATACCACAGTGAATACCCATGCGTCATCAGTTTCGTGCCTGTAGTATACTGGCGGGGCCTGAACCTTTTCCTGACTGAGGAGCATCCTGGGGCTTTCACCTAAGTTTTGGCAGGGCCAAGTGGTAGTAAGAGTCTTCCCAAGGAAGAGGGGCAGCAGTACTTGCCCCTCATGGGAGGCTGGGGATATAGTGAGCTGCCTTTTCTCAGGACAAAAGGAGATAGTAATTTGTGCTCTAGGTTGAGGTATCATCCTGCAGCAACTGAGAAGGGCTGAGTCTGGGGATTGGGAAGCCAACGTAAGACCTCCATTGCCCTTCAGGCCCTGCCCTGCCCTTGAAATTGTACATTTCTTAGGGATGTGGGACCAGGAAATAGTGGTTGCCGTGGGATTTTGAAGAAGCCTCTGGAAAGAAAGTGAAGACTACAAGGAAGAGGAGGAGATGGGGATTTGAGAAGGGAAAGGTGGGGTGAGAGCAGGAGAGTAAGTTCTGTGTTTAGAAGGTGAAGTGATGGTCTTTTTTTTTTTTTACGTTTTTAAACAAAGTTTTTTATTTTATTTTATTTATTTATTTATTTATATGGAGGGTTGAATGGGAGTCTAATCATAAGACTGGTTTGATCAATTAACACATCCACTTTCTTCCCTCCCTCCTTGTCTCCCATCCCTTTCCACTTCCATCTATTCAACAGACTTCTCTGGGGTGCCATTCTTTATGTTCACTGTTGAAGACTTGGAACAGGAAATTTCTACAACA
>CAUYQG010241466.1:0-15665 GCA_963574415.1 Tarsius wallacei | reverse complement strand
CAGTGGCCGCTCCCGGCCACCGCAGCCTCGACCTGCTGGACTCCGGCGATCCTTCCGCCTCAGCCTTCCAAGTAGCTGGAACTACAGGCGCGCGCTACCATGCCCGGCTAATTTTTTGATTTATTGTAGAGATGAGGTCTCACTTGCCCAGGCAGGTCTCGAACCCGCGGGCTCAGGCAATCCACTCACCTCAGCCTCCCAAAGGCGCGGGATTACAGGCTGAGCCACCGAGCCCGGCTTGTTTTTACTTTTTATGACTGTCTTGACACATCTGTTGGTCTCTCCCCCAGGGCTATAAACACCCAGAGAGTCTAATCAACCTAAAATAATGCACTCCAGTAAACTTTCGTTGAATAAATAAAATAGAACAGTCTGAGATAGCTAGGGGGCTTGGGCTTTGAGACTTGAGTCCATTTTTGTGTTTCACTAGCAGTGTGATCACAGGAACTCACTTCTTTGAGTCTCTGAATGATTTTAGGTTGATACGAAGTGATAGTCTTGGTGTGGCATGGTGACTCATGTCTGTAATTCCAGCACTCTGAGAAACCAAGGCAGGAGGATTGCTTGAGCCCAGGAGTTCAAGATGAGCCTGGGCAACTTTGCAATCCCTTGTCTCTAAACAAAAACAAAAACAAATTTAAAAAGTTAGCCAGGCATGGGGATACATGCCTGTAGTCCCAGCTACTCAGGAGTCTGAGTTGGAAGGATTGCCTGAGCCCGGGAGGTTGAGGCTGCAGTGAACCACGGTCATGCCACTGCACTCCAGCCTGGGTGACAGAGTGAGACCCAACTCAAAAGATATATGTATGTGTGTGTATATATACACACACACACATTTTTTGTTATAAGATTATGAGAAGAAGATAAATTGATAGGATATATGTGCCATTTGGCTCATAACAGGGACTCAATATTCATCCTTATAGCTTTGATAGAAATATTGTCTTAAAGCTTTGTATTCTTAATAATCACATAAATGGTCTTCCCTTTTCAACAGCACACAAGAGAGCCCCTTTCCTCTACATTTTTCTTTCACTGTTTTTTTCATTTTCACTTTTATTGAAGCTTTTGTGCTAAAGCTTTTCTCCCTACTATACAAATAACAAGAAATGTTGCGATCAAATTCAATGGGAACTAAACCAAAAACGAGACTTTCTAATTTGAGATTTGACTCCCGTTTCAACTGAGAGTAACATTTTGGTAAATATTTAAATGAATTGCATTTCTTGGAAGGACTTCCACTGAATTTTATGAGGAAAGATCAAAGCCTTCAGGTTTTAACATGATGCCACATATTTTTTACTTACGGGGAGACCTCTGCGTCTTTTTCTCCTAAAGGAAAATTTTAATAAATCCTTGGTGAATCATTTCCACTAGAGAATTTATCTCCATTACAGTAAGAAGATGGAATATTTTAATTCTCACGGTGGAATTCTAGTTCCAGAACATCTAAATACTTTATCTTCTAGAATACGAGTGGTGAACTGAATAGCTATGTTTCATTACCTTGGTGTATATAAAATTAATATAGCAAAGACATTTGACTAATTTATCCTTAATATCCTTAGAACACTGTTCTAAAAGTATACATATATCCTAGAGTGTAATGATGATGATAATAACAGCAACATTAATTATAGCATCTAATGTTTATGGAATGCTTAGTATGTCTTTGGTGCTTTGCTAAGGCGTTGTTAGGAAAGTAGGGGATATATTACTATCTCCAGTTTACAAATGGGGAAACGATATTCAGAAAGATGATATGGATATGGCTTGCCTAAAGTCATATTTTAATTGGTCTTGCCAGAATACTAGGGTTATGCTGCATTTCAGACCATAGACTCTTAAACATTAAACACTACAGCTAATCTAAAATGCAGTTAGTATATGGGAGTGTACTGTAAGAAATGTATTTTATCTATGGACTCACACAATCTCAGAATTAGAAGTGACCTCAAGAATCATCCATCGGATTACTATCTGTGAAATGAGATTTATTTAATTTAGGTCTTTTAGCAGGTATCGGGAACTAAGGAAGGGAGGCTCGTTTTTGTTTTGGATATGACAACTTGCTATATCTTCTTAAATAGTCTCTTTGTGTCTAAGTTTTTGGTAAGCAAAATGGTGCTAATATCATTAGTCAAACTATTTCGAAGCATTGCCTCTTGAGTTGATAGGTATGGGAAAGTTTTGAAAAGCAAAAATATAGAAGATGTTAAAAATGAATGCCTTAACACACTTTCTCCCAAATAAAATCCCAGCTTGACTTTGATAACATTCTTGAGGGAAGCAGGACTGTAATTTATTTGTACATATGATTATAATGAAACATTGTAGAAACAATTTTGTATATGAACCTACAGCCTAACCTACACATCATCCTCAAAATTCGGAGACTAACAACATGGTAAGAAGAATGTTAACATGTTAAGAAGATTCAACTACAAGTAGTAATTTCATTATTGCATATGAATGTATTTGGATAAATCTATAGTGTGAAAATCAAACAAACCATTCCTAAATCTTCAAAACACCAGTGTGTCCAATCCTCCCGCTAAATGATTAGATTGAACACAAATAGGGAGTGAGGATGGTTACATTTCTATTGACCCCGAAATAAATATCAAAGGACAGAGGGATATTAAATTCCAGACATAATAATCCACTGTGCAAAAATACCTGAATCCCGAGTAATTGTTTCTCCTTGTAACCAGCGACCACATTAAAGAGGATACGACAATGTCTGGCAAATGTGAGAGCCACCAAGTCATCAAAGAGAACTCGTCCCTTTCCCAAACAGGTGGGTCAGTGGCATCGACATTTTCAAATATTAGCTGCTGTATTCCTATCTAATTCTGTTGGGCTGACAAAACAGCATTAGTTCATTCGTTCAAAAAGCTATCTTTTTGAGCCCCTGCTGTATGCCAGGAACCACGGTGGAGTTCGGGGGGTGCCAAAGATAAGTGACACACAGTTTTCCCTAGATTCCACAGCCCGGTGCAGATGCATACAGAATTCAACTTTGTGTCAAGAAATCGCTCAGGATGGTGGCAGCGTCCTTGAAGGATGTGCAGGACAAATAGGAAAGGCATGCCCGTGACACGCACAAAGGGAAGAAGAGGTCACAGAGTTCCCGGCCAGTCTATGAGAACAACACTGTCACTCATGCTGAGGGACCTCAAAGGGCACTAAAGGGACACAAAGGTTAAAGGGAGATGAGAAACATATTATAGAGAGCCTTGAATGACAGGTGGAGCTTATGTTTTGTTTTGTTGTCAGCAGGAGCCCTGGTGGGGGTTTGAGCTGCGGATGGGGTTCAATTCGAGAGGGGCCTTAGAAGGGTGAACTGTAGGGGACATTTCCAGGACCAATGGTTTGACGCTATTGACCTCTCTCCTTCCTGAAGCTTGAATGTCCTCATTCTCCTCTGGTCTTCCTCCTGTATCTGGGGCCACACCTGCTCTCTCTCTTTCTCAGGCTTTTCCTCTCTGTCTCTTTCTGTCTGTCCTTGACTTTACTCACGCTCCAGGCTCTCCCTGGTGAGCTCATTCAAACTGAATTCAATATGAAAGACTCTCCAATATTTATCTCCCAGCAGTGTGCTCTGCTGAACTGCTGCACCATGTTTCTAATACCTTCTGGAACTCTCCTCCCAGATGAACATTGTTGTGGGCTGAATTGTGCTCACCCCACCCGCATGTGGAAGTCGTCTTCCCTGTTACCTCCGAACATGACTATATTTAGAGATAGGTTCTTTCAAGAGGAAGTTTAGTTAAAATGAGGTCATTAGGGTGGCCCTCATCCAGTATGACTGGTGATCTTTTAAGAAGAGACTAGGATGCGTCCATACACACAGGCGTGACCATATGAAGACATAGGGAGAAGATGGTCATCTATAAGCCAAGGAGGGAGGCCTCCAAAGATAACTTTGACCTTGGGCTTCTAGCCTTCAGAATTGTGAGAAAACTAACTTCTGTTGTTTAAGCCTCTCAGTCTGTGGTGCTTTTTTTAACAGAAGCCCTAGTAAACGAATCCAGACACCTCACATTTAACACATCTAAAATGAAACCCTGCCATCACCCTCCCTTCCAGGCTCTGACCGTCAGGCACTTATGGGAAGGAAATCCAAAATCAGAGTCTGAGGGTGAGTAGAGCTCCCTCTAAAACATTCACCAGGACAGCCAGGTGTGGAAAGGGTGCTATGATTCACCAGAAATAGTGCTGGTTTGGAAATCAGAAGTAATGCCTGGCAATGAAAGAAAAGTAAGAATCTATAGCTAAGCCTCTAGAAAAAATGATAAAAGTCACCTGAAAACCCACCGCATTCATGTAACTTGTTTCCAACTTTCTGCCATGTAAACAACATGTAATTTTTTGGAAAACACGGTAAGTTACTATCACACTGTTCTTTAACCTGCTTTTTTCCCTTGTCAATCTACTGTGAATATATACTGTGTGTATACTGTGTGTGTGTGTGTGTGTGTGTGTATCAGTTATAAGGTGTGCTTCCAAGCCAGCATCATCTCTTGCTTGAATTACTGCTCTAGCCTATTATCGAGTGTTTCTATTTTTCTTACTTTCTTGCATTGTCCACTCAGCAATCGGATTTCTTTGAAGAAATGATGATACTCTCATAACATATTCAAGCATCTTATTCCTTTCCTTAAACTCCCTCCCTCCACACTCCATCCATCAACTGCCAATTGCATTTCAAATAAAATCCACACTTCTTGTCATGACTACAAAGCCCTCACGCCTACCCTTCTGGCTGCGCCCCTCACCACCTGGCTTTCTATGCCTTCACAGCTCTGGGCTACTCTAAGTTCTTGCAGTGCTGCAAGGCTGCCGGGGCCTTTGCATTTTCTGGTTGCTTTTTGCGGAGTACTCTTCTTATTCCTTGAACGACTCGATTTTATGATTCATGCCTCAGATCAAATGCCACCTCCTCACTGATGCTTTTCTTTCCAACCACCTCATCAAAGCGACATCTTCTGGGTCACTCTGTATCACATTCATTTGTTTATTTCTTCAGCCTATTCAACACTGACTGAAAGGACCTTGTCTAATTTCTGTCTGCCTTGACTAGAATGCAGTCTCCATGAGGGCAGAGACTGTGTAGGTCTTTAGCTTTGAAGGATTGCTTGGCTCAGAGCCAGTACTAACGCACACATATGAGGGGTACCCCCAAAACTCAGAATTATCTTTTGGAGGGCAGGCCCCTCGTAGTACAGGCTTCCCTTGCTAGGTAAGTGTTCTAGGAACCCATCGTCATCAGTGTACCAGCTAGTGTTGTTGTGAGAGGCTGTGCTTGGCTTCAGTGAATTTTTTTTTTAAAGATTCTTTCAGTGCGTTTGGCCATTTCCTGATGGGTGACTTACATGAACAACTGATGTGTGACAATGAAATTTTGATCAAAAATGGCATGACCCCCATGCTCTACCTCCCTATTCACCCTATCTTACCCTGAGCAATTTTTTTTTTTGGTCTCACTGAATGAAAAAAAGTCCACAAAGGGAAACATTTTGCCATATGGAAGAGGTGAAACAAAAAACAGCAGAAGCACTAAAAGGCATCCAAATGGACGAACTCAAAAACTGAAAAAGCATATCGATAGATGTATTGCATCAAAAGGAGAGTACTTTAAAGGTGACTGAAGTTTAAACATGTAAGAATAAATACATAATTTTTTATGAATAAATTCCTATTTGGGGGGTCACCCCTCATACTTAATGAATAAATAAAACCCTCTTTTCATTGTGGAGTTAAGATTATCTTTCTCATTTTAAAATATTTCTTAATAGGGCTTCAGTGCATGTATAGAGAAGAAAAAAGGATACTATGAAAAAGTCCTTCATATCCATCAAATGACTTTATGTTTCTTAATGTTGTGCCATTTTACAATTTTTATTCAGGTCTTTTTTTTTGAAGACTAAATGTTATCGCTTTAGTTGATGGTCCCTATAAGTCTCTTTTCATTCCATTTCCAGGTATAATAGTCAGTGTTCTCCAGAGAAACAGAACTGATAGGACAGATATAGATATGGATATAGAGATATGAAAGGGAGTTTATCATGGGAATTGGTTCACAGGATTATGGAAGCTGAGAAGTCCCATGACAAGCTGTCTTCAGGCTGGAGAACCTGGAAGGTCATGGTGCAATTCAGTCTGAGTTCTGTTAGGGTCAAGGGAAAACTTCTCTTTTGTTCTCTGAAGAGTCAGTGAAAATCTCTGACAAGAGACAGACTAATAGGAAATAAAGCACATACATTCATTTCGTTATAGTTTTGCATGACATGGGAACCTTCGAAATGAAGACCCAAAGTTAAGGGGAAATTGTCTGTTTTAATCTTTAGTTTTAATAAAGTATGGACATTGTGTAGAAATATGACTGGCCAAAAGGATATGATCCAATGTTGATAAACTGACTGCAGAGACCCAGCAAGGCCTGTCTCTCTCGGTTCCTCTTGACCTCTCTGAGTATACACTCCTTCCTTTGGACTGGGGGGCAGAACCCTCTATGGACTAAGGGTCTCATGGTCTACAGTCAAACAAGGTAGGTCAGATAATTTCTTAATGGCCATTTTTTTCCCACAGATAGGCAGGGAAGCATTAGAGTCATAGTTTTAAGTCTTGTGGCTGGCTTTGGGCAAAAGGAATTCTGATTTCTATGATGCAACTTGGGGAAGAGGGACTTTCGTTTTTTATGACTAGCCACCGGGGAGAATGGGACTGTGGAAATGGAGGGCAGAAGAAGTTCAGAGAAAATGTTTGCTTTTGATGCCTTAATTTTGGGGTTTCGTTTTCTGAGTCACAACATTCCTCACTCTGAAACTTCCCAAGAGCCTTCATGGTCTAGAAATTCAGTTGGTGGATTGTCTTATAAATAATTGAATTAGTCTCTCAGTCTTGAGAATAGGTCAGTCTAATTAAACAGTTGAAAGTTGTGGTTTATTTGGGTAGTAGTGTTGTAGATGGGCTTTAATTAAAGTTAGCCAGTGAATTGGGAGTCTCACTCTGTCATCTAGGCTGGAGAGCAGTGATAGGATCACAGCTCAGCATATCCTTGACCTCCTGCGCTCAGGCCATCCTCCTGCTTCAGCCTCCAGAGTAGCTGGAGCTATAGGTTCACAACACCATGCCTAGCTAATTTTAAAAAATTTTTGTAGAGATGATGTCTCGCTCTATTGCCCAGGCTGGTATAGAACACCTGGTCTCAAGTGGTCCTCCCTCCTTGGCCTCCATGCCAAGTGCTGGGATTACAGAAGTGAGCCCCCATGCCCGGTCAGTCAGTGATTTTCAGTGAGCCTTCAGAGAGTGAAGGGAAAGTTTTCTTTTAGTCCCAATAATTTGAAGCCTTGAGAACCAGAGAGGATGCTGATATAAGTTCTGGAGTCTGAAGGCCAAGAGCCAGGAGCTCCGAAGTCCAAGGGCAGAAGAAGATGGATGCCCAGCTCAAGAAAAGAGAGCAAATCTGCCCTTCCTCTGACTTTTGTTTCATCAGAGCTTCAGAGGATTGGATGGTGTCCACCCACACTGGTGAGCTACAGATCTTTACTCAGCCAATGATTCAAATGCTAATCTCTTCTGAATCCCCCTCACAGACACACTCAGACATAATGTTTTATCAGCTATCAGTTAATCCTTGTATCAGGGAAAGTGAATGATTTATTTTTGTTAGCTGAGAATGTAGGTAGCCTTCCATTTCTGAAGGGTTTGCTATCAGCAAGGACATGTCTATTGTCTCGTGGCAAACGAGAAGCCATATTTCATTCAAGAGTTTCAGAGATAGGTAGGCAAAACTGTGTGCTCCCTGATCTGCTTTCCTTACTCATGCCTCAGAGCTGGCCTCACTCGATGACCCCTCGTAATGCCAGCTTGGCTGCCCTCCCCCAGCTGCTCACCGAGATAGCGCTGGGAAGTTCCCAGCTACTAGCATCCAACCAGCACTGGTCACCTACTTAGGTATGCAGTCAGGGCACAGCAGATGAGATTCTGGACTTTTGCTCACTAGGCAGATTTAGGTGCATCGCTTAAGCTCTCTCAGCCTGGGAGATGGTTTCCTTATCTCTTAAATCGTAATGGAGATTTCCATCCTTTCTGTCTAAAGGCTTTTTAAAGAAATTATTTCAGCTTCACTAATCATGAGAGAAATGTGAATCAAAACTACAGTGAGGTACCACTGACACTGGCAAGGATGGCTATCCTTAAAGTCAAAAAAGAAAAGGTGCTGGTGTGGCTGTGGAGGAAAAGGAATGCTTCTACACTGTAGGTGGGAATGTGAGCTAGTCCAACCTTTGTGGAAAGCAGTGTGGTGATTTCTCAGAGAACTAAAAATTGAGCTTTCGTACAGTCCAGCAATCTCTCTTCTGGAAATATACCCAGAGGGACATAAATCACTCTACCAAAAATACACCTGCGTATGTATGCTCATTTGCTACTCAAAGAGCAAAAACATGGAACCAACCCACGTGCCCATCGAAAGTGGACTGGGTAATGAAGATGTGGTATATATATTCATGATGGAATATTATGCAGCCACAAAGAAGAATAAAATTATAATCTCGCAGCAACATGGATGCAGTTGGAGACCATCATAGTATGAACTATCATAGAAACAAAGGATTGAATACCGCATGAACACCCATAAGCAGGCCATAAACATTGGTCACATGAGCATAAATGTGAGATTGGCCGAGGCTGGACGTTGCTGGGGAGGAAGGGAAGGGAGGGCACGTGGTAACACACTGGGTACCGGGTCCACCGGGAGAGAGGGCCCGATACAAGCTACAAACTTCACCTGCATGCAACTTACTTATGTAGTAAATCTTCACTTGTGCCCCACAATTGTACCAAAAGTATGGTTTCTTACACGTGGTTTAGTAATGAACTCTAGCCTTTGCGTCAAAAGTCACCCTTCCTCTGACTTTCGTTTCATTCAGAGCTTCAGAAGATTGGATGGTGTCTGCTCACACTGGTGAGAATGGATCTTTACTCCACCAATGATTCAAATGCTAATCTCTTCTGATGGATGAAGCTGGTTCTTTGGAAGCAAATAGCAGCCTTTTTGGAGTTTTAGAGCTTATAGACATGAATAACTGTCCCAACGCCCTTGTGACTTGCAAGCTGCTCAGAGCTAGGCTCATGCTGGACCATCTCTTTGACAAGGGTCATTGACTTCTTAGCCTCCCTGCCTCCTTGTAGGGAGTTTGTTTCACGACAGCAACCTACCAGCCCCAAGCAATGAGTCATGACTGAACTGATGTAGCCTTGACAACACTGTTACTCTTTGCCGGATACCTCCACCTTCCTGTGCACCACGGAGTAGTTAGACCACTGCGTTGGGACCGCTAGACATGAAGTCAGACTGGCAAGGGGGTGGGAGGTTCTGAGAATGGGGACTCTGCTTCCTTCGTGTCCTCGCTGAGCGACTGCACCACTCTGCCCCTGTGAACGCCAAACTGCCTGATATTGAAAACTGTGAACACATATTTATTGAAACCATTGTGTGTTTTTTTAAACTCACAGCAAAAAGTATTCCTATCTAAAATAAAGGCTGACAATGATTCTCCAGAGTGTCTTTATTGATGCTGTAACAAAATACTACAAACTCAGTGGCTTAAGCAACTCAGGCTTATTATCTCACAGTTCCAGAAGTTCAAAATGGGTCTCACCTGGCTGGAATCAAGGTGTTGGCAGGGCCGTGTTCTTCTCTGGAGGCTGTGGAAGAATGGAACAAGGTTTTCTGACTTTTCCTGCTGTCAGAGGCCACGTACTTTCCTCGACTTGAGGTCCCCTTCCTCCATCACCGAAGCCAGTCACACGACATCTCTCTGTGTCTTTCTCTTGTGGCCACATGTTCCTCCGCCTGACTCTCTTGGGCCTTCCTAGTTTCCTTCTAAAGGTTTCTCTGATGACATTCGACCTATCTGAATAATGCAGGGTATCCTCCCCATTTCAAGGTCATCTGGTTAACAACATTCATGCAGGTTCCAAAGTGCATGATGTCAACATCTGAGGGACGGGGGAGGGATGTCATCCTACCTCAGGGAGTGCCCCGGTGTTGTGGGAAGAGAGATGATCTGGTCTCCGAGGCTTGAGTCTGGTTTTCGACTCTACCGTTAAATTGGGCCATCCACTTTCCAGCTTGAATTTTATGTTCTTCATCTCTTAAAGAAAAATATTGCCCTAGACCATGATTTGTTTTTTCTTCTAGTCAAGGTCTCAATCTGTTGCCCAGGCTGGAGTGCAGTGACACGATCATGCTCACAGCAACCTTGACCTCCTGGGTTCAAGTGATCCTTTGGCCTCAGCCTCCTGAGTGGCTGGACTACAGGCGTGCACCATCACACCCGGCTAATTTTTTTGATTTTTTTTTTTGTGGAGACAAGTTCTCACTACATTGTCTAGGCTGGTCTCAAACTCCTGAGCTCAAGTATTCCTCCCACCTTGGCCTCATGAAGTGCTGGGATTACAGATGTCAGCCACTGCGCCCGGCCCTGAATTTTCATTTTCTTTTTAACCTATCAAATTCTCCTTAAATAAAATAAAAAATATAAAGCCTCTATAGCTGATGTGATCATATGGTTTATGCTAGAAGGACCCACCTCACCCTTTGTATCTACACCCTTTGCCATTGTACGGGGTTGAACAGCGTTTCCTCCAAAATTCATGTTTATCTGGAAACTCCGAATGTAACCTTATTTGGAAACAGAGTCTTTGAAGATGCTGTTAGTTAGGATGAGGTCATTGTGGATTGGAGCTGGCCCTAACCCAGAGACTGGTGTCCTTATAAGGAAACATGCAGGCCGAGCTCCCTCAGCCTATCATCCTACCACGGTCTGCGCGGCTACCTTGAGGGTCCCGAGAGAAAGCAGCAGTGAGAGATTAAGAAAGACACAAAGTCATAAAGAAAAGCTGGGGCCAGGTGGGATACTTTCCTCTGATGGAGGAGAAGTAGCCCCGAACTATCTCAGCATGTTTATTTTATAATCAAGCACCAAGGAAGTTGGACGGAATTCAAGGTCAGGGAGGGAACCATAACGGAATTTTGTTGCTACCCAAAGGCAAGCTGTTTTGTGGTTATCTTGTTGTGGCTAAGGCTTTATCTGTACTATGTGCACCCGGATGTGTGGGCATCTGAGACGCTGTTCTGTGTCGCAGGCCACATTCCCTCGCCTTTAGCTAGGATGCAGAATGACCGAGTGAGACCTTGCCTACAACTTGGGGCCACTAAGTGAGACCTTGCCTTCGCTTGAGGCCTTTGCTCAAGGTCTGTGACAGTGACAGTGCTCATCTGCTCCCCACATCACATCTGCTCCCGACATCATCCAGCACTTTGGGAGGCCGAGACGAGTAGATTGCCTGAACCCGAGGGTTCAAGACCCGCCTAGGCAATTTGTTGAGACCTCGTCTCTACAATAAATCAAAAATTAGCCACTTGGAAGGCTGAGGCGGAAGGATTGCAGGAGCCCAGAAGGTCAAGGCTGCGGTGGCTGTGAGTGTGCCCCTGCACTCCAACCTGGGCAACAGAGTGAGACTCCAACTCAAAAATAAAAAAAGGAAAGAAAGAAAGCATGCAGACACAGAGGAGAACAACACGTGATGATGAAGGCAGGGCTTGGAGCCATGTGTCCACAGGACAAGGAGAGTCAAGGATTGCCAGAAACCACCGCAAACTAGGAGACAGACATAGATTCTTCCTCAGAGGCCCCAGAGCGAACCAAGCCTGCTGACCCCTCGATTTTGGGCTTCCAGCCTCTGGAACTACAAGAGAATACATTTCTGTTGTGGCACCTGTTACGACATGCATGGGGGAATGATGTAGTCACAGACCTGGCACAGCCCTCTCTCTCTGAGGGCTCGCCACGTGACTTTCTTTAGTCAGCCAGTTGCCGCAGAGGCTTGAGAAAAGTACTCGTGTGATCGAACTTGCCTTTGCTTTTGTGCCTCTTGTCTTGCTTAAAAACATGCCCAAGCTGGCCTGCTGGAGGACCAGAGAATGAGGAGCAGGTCCAAGTTTCCCTGGTCACCCTGTTTGGACCCTCCCAGATCAGCTGACAGCCAATCCCCTCTCAAGGGTGTGAGTGAGCCCAGCCGGATCAGCAGAGTTACCTGGCCAAAAGTCAGTTCGTTTCAGACCTGGGACCGACACACGTTTGTGTTTGTGCACCCTCAGGGCTTTTTGGTCATCTGCTATTCAGCATGACTGTGGCCATCAATCGCAGCCACAAAGAATGACGGTAGGCGTGAGGTGACCAGGCCAGCGGAGGCACCCCTGTGGAACCCAGCACTCAATGATGGAGTCATGATTCTAGGGCAGGTGCAAACCCCTGCACCAAATGGGATTTGAGCATTCGCCCGTTCTTTTCCTCACTGCCTAGAATGTAGTTTGTATGATATATTCTGTGAAAGATCGTATTTTTAGGCATCTAGTTTTTGGAGTCAGACTCACTAGACTAGCATCATGACTCCACCATGTACTGCTGACGGTAAACTGTGCACAAGTCATTTGGCCTCACCGAGCCTCAATGGACTCACCCCTAAAATGGGGGGGAAATAATGTCTCAGTCCCTGATCTTTTGTGGGAATGACAGAAGAGGGTGAATCAGTCCTCAGCTTGGTTCCTTTCTGCTCGTACCCCACGCTGGAGACTGAAGAACACATGGTTCTCTTAGCAGACTGATATATTGAAAGTGGCTTCCCCATCATGTTCTGTCATTTGTTTTTGTTTCTTTGCTTGTTTTGGTTGGGGCCTCACTCTGTTGCCCAGGTGGGAGTGCAGTGGCATGATCACAGCTCACTGCGGCCTCAACCTCCTGGGTTCAGGTGATCCTTCTGCCTCAGCCTCCCAAGTAGCATGGACTACAGCCACATGCCACAATGCCTGGCGAATTTTTTTATTTTATTTTATTTTTGGTAGAGACGAGATCTCTTTACGTTGCCTAGGTCAGTCTTGAACTCCTGGGCTTAAGCAGTCCTCCTGCCTCAGCCTCCCAAAGTGCTGCGATTACAGGCGTGAGCAACTGTGCTCAGCCACCTGTGTTCTTGACACATCATAGACATGCTACAAAAATCCATTTCATGCCTGTGCAAGTGAACAATTTTTTTTAGATTAGAAAATATAGTTTATTTAAAAAGTAAATTAGAAAGAAAGAAAGAGGAGATTCACTTCCCCACAAGGTAGGGGAGGGGGCCAAAGTTAAATAAAACGTGGCCTGGCCATAGCTCAAAGAGCACATGGCCACACCATAGCTCAGCAGGACAATGGCCTAAAATTAACAAATAAAAAAAAAATGTGTCAGTGTGTGTATACACATGCACACACGTGTGCGTGTATATTTACTTGTGTATTATACACACATACGGTTACCATTTTTTACAATACCCCTGTAGTCAATAATATTTCTCCAGTTCAAAATGAAGAAATAGAGCCTCTGAGAGATACAGTGACCTGCTCAGAATCACACATCTTTAAACGGCAAATCCAGTTCTGTGTAGACAAAGTCCACACGCTTTATACGATTTGCCTCTCGATTTTTAAGTGAAAGGCAATCTCGGGGTGCTAGCTGGTGGGTGTCTTTGAAATAAAGCTGAAGACATTTTGCTTTGTTTTTCCTGACCTGGAGAATGTCACCCCCTTGACTACTCAAGCAGTCACGACTCCCGATGAGGAAGAAGAGTGCGCCTTGGGCAGCCGCCCCTAGGTGGCAGCGCCTCGCACCCCCGGCCCCACTAATCCCGGGTGGGTGCAGGCAGCCAGACCCTGGCACAGAGGATGGGTAACCTTGTTCACCAACCTGCCTCCTGCGAGCGCCAGATCACCCCGAAAGAGCAAGGCTCTGGTGTTTTGATGCAGGGCATTAATAACATAAGAGGATGAGGAACCTGAGAACTGAAAATGCCACCTTGGCCTCCAGCCCCAAGCGTGAGACCGACTCACTGAGTCCAAGGCCTGCCATCGCCTATAAACAACCAAGATTAACTGTTCTGGGCCAGCTAGGGGTCACTGGCTGGCTCTGGCTCGTGAATCTTCGTAATGTTAAAATAAAAATGAGTCGTGCAGAAAAACAAGAGTTTTCATCCTTTGGAAAGGTATCTCCCTTGGAGCAGGCGTCTCCCTGTTTTCCCTTCCTTGAATGCATTCAAACTATGTTTTAGTTTGTTTGTTGGACACACGGGTCTGGAGCACAGGTGACAAGTCTGGGTTGACCTCAGGGTCTGGGAATCACCACTGAATGCCAGTGACAATTGTAACAAAGCACACTTCCCTAATCAAATGCTTTAGGACTTGTCTTTCCCACTCATTCTTACCACCATTCTTTCTTTGCTGCAAAGGCATGTTGTTTTCTCAATAATATTATGAAAAACATATTTTGATATACCTCTTAAAATAGGACAATATTAGTTAGAAGGGGCCTTGGCATAATTTTAACCTTAATACACTTGAATGTGAAAAAACATCCATTGTATTTCAATAGAATGTCATTGCTGTTTGCAAAAGTGTAAAAAAAAAAAAAGCTAGGTTTTCTATTTTTTATTTTCATAAATTATGATGATTCCAGGTTCTGGTGACTTTGATTACATTGCTTTGGGTTGAAAGTGATTTTACAAACTGTTATTATTGCTTTGTCAATATAAAACGTGCTTTGCTAAAGGCATTTTATCCCAGCTAATCAATGAAACTTCGCTGGGACTTGCTCTAGACCTGGCTAGAAGAGGTGGCAGCAAGCCTAGGGTGTCCAGAATTCTCTTTAATCCGAAGTATCTGGAAGGCCTCCACCAGGCCAGGCAGAAGAAAGGGAGTCATCTCTGCTTTAGGATAAGATCATTAGGCCGAATTGGCAAATAGGTGACAAGCACACTGCCACTCCTCCCTTTCACACCTGGGGCAGATGCTGCAGTCCCCTCCAAGCCCATCCTAAAGCATGTCCCATGTGGCCATGGCTAATCAGTAACTACTGGCAATAAAACCAATATCCCACATTTAAAAAAATCCAATCCAGTTTTGGTGGGCAGCATGGTTGGTTCCATATTTTTGCTGTTGTGAATATTGCAATAAATATGTGTGTGAAGGTATCTTTTTTGTAGAATGCTTTGAGTTCCTCCGGGTATATTCCCAGGAGTGGGATTGCTGGGTCATATGGAAGGTCAATGTCTAGTTCTTTTAAAAATCGCCACACTGTTGTCCAAAGAGGTTGCGCTAGTTTGCCTTCCTACCAGAGGTGTAGCCTTCGCAGCAACTTGGATTTACAATCTATCATGCTCAGTGATCTATCACAGAAACAAAGAACAGAGAACCACATGTTCTCACTCATAAGTGGACCCTGAACATTTACCATAATACCATAAGAAAGGGATTGGTTAGGCCGGGTATGGTGGCTCATGCCTATAATCCCAGCACTTTGGAAGGCCGAGGTGAGAGGATTCCCTGAGCCCATGGGTCCGAGATCAGCCTGGGCTACTTGGTGAGACCTCATCTCTACAATAAAAAAAAAATTGGCCGGATACCGTGGCATGTGCCTGTGGTCCCAGCTACTTGGAAAACTGAGGTGGAAGGATCACCTGAGCCCAGCAGGTTGAGGCTGTGGTGGCCATGAGCATGCCATTGCCACTCCAGCCTGGGCACAGATGAGACTCCAACTCAAAAAAAAAAAAAAAGGAATTGG
>CAUYQG010241463.1:0-19357 GCA_963574415.1 Tarsius wallacei | reverse complement strand
GATTTATTGTAGAGATGAGGTCTCGCTTGCCCAGGCGGGTCTCGAACCCGCGGGCTCAGGCAATCCACTCACCTCAGCCTCCCAAGGCGCGGGATTACAGGCTGAGCCACCGAGCCCGGCTCCTGTTTCTTTTTTTTCTTTTTGAGTTGGAGTCTCACTCTGTCGCCCAGGCTGGAGTGCAGTGGGCGCTCGCGGCCACCGTAGCCTCAACCTGTTGGGCTCCGGCGATCCTTCTGCCTCAGCCTTCCAAGTAGCTGGAACTACAGGTGCGCGCTACTATGCCCGGCTAATTTTTTCATTTATTGTAGAGATGAGGGCTCGCCAAGTTGCCCAGGCGGGTCTCGAACCCGCGGGCTCAGGCAATCCACTCACCTCAGCCTCCCAAAGGCACGGAATTACAGGCTGAGCCACTGAGCCCGGCTCCTTCCCATTTCTTATTGTGCTTCTTCAGGTTCTGGCAGGGGAACCGAGGCAACCTAGTTCCAATCTCAGCCCTGCTGCCGCTACCTTGTTGCAGCATTAAGCCAGTCAGCTCACCTTGGTTCCTTGTTTGCAAAATGAAAGGGCACTAACTTTCTACAGTGTCACATTTTGACACTTTGTGATTTTCTGTGTGCCTAAGTCATTGCTTGTAACGAAACCAACTGACACCCTCAGACTGACAGGGTGGAAATTACTCTGCATCCTTATCACCTCTGCTTCCTCCCTGGCCTCTGCTTGCCCCTGCTCCAACCCCTCAGGGCCTCTGTTCTTTGCATGTCCTAGAACAAATGGTGTTCAGCCTCTACAGGAGGGCCAGCAGGGCCAGTATGGGAACAGAGTCCTCCCTGTCTGCCTCCATCCAGCCTGGCTTGGGGGCCTGGTGAGCAGAGCACTGGGCTTGGCAGGGACCAAGGAGGGACAAGGACGAGTAACTCCTTGAAACTAAGACCCATCCTGAATCCTGTGGGCCAACTCAGTGTTCAGTCAAGACTCAATGGATGAAACTTGTCCTGCTCAAGTCCCTGGGTCTTGTCCTCCTGAGAGGAAGCAGTCGTTCGTGGCTGGGAGCTGTGGGATGACCCGAGGGCTGTGGGGCTAGGTTCCCTGCAGACAGCTTCCTAGCTCATGCCCTGGGATCCTGCCTCAAAAGTGGAGGAGATGGTACTGGGTTGTAGGTTATGTTGCTTAGTCTTAAAAATTCAGTTATAAAAATAATAAATGCTCATTGTAAAAATTTGAAAAGTATAAATAAGCAAAAATTAAAACAATTAAAAAGTTAAAAACCTCCCTTGCTAAGGGCTGTGGAGAGGGGGAAGTGGAGAGTTGTTCAGTGGGGGCAGAGTTTCAGTTTTGAGAGATGATTAAGTTCTGGAGATCAGTAGCACAACAATGTGAATATACTTAATAGTACTGAACTACTCACTTAAATGGTGAAGATGGTACATTTTGTTATGTGTATTTTAGCACAATTTTTTAAAAAAGAGGATTAAGTGTAAAGGAAAAGAAAAAAATTAAAACCACTCATAATTTTACTCTGCTGTGGCAAGCACTGTATACATGTTGGCATATTTCCTTCTAACAATGTTTTATTTGGTTGTTTTGTTATATAAACATCATGTCTGTACACATAATTTTGTCTCTTGCCTTTTTCTCAGTGGATGTTCTATCCAAGTCAAGGTAACACCTATTTAACTCATGGGTTTCACCCTGATGGGCCTTGGTCAGCCCTGGGTGAGTTCCCCTGGGACTCACACAAGCCACAAGTTCCCAGTTACTGGCTTGGGAAGGTCCTGACCACTCCGGCCTGCTGACTTCTGAAGAGGCTGGCAAAATCCCTGACTGCCAGGGAAGGAAAGCCCTTCTGTCTGTCGGTTCGGCGAGGGCTCTGGGATGGAGAGCAACAGAGGCTGGGGGTCAGGTGTAGGGGAAACTCTGAAGAAAATGGGAGGAAGTAGGGACAGTGGAGACTGCAGCATGAATCAGTGAGCTGAAGGGGGCTAGGCGCCATGGCTCATGCCTCTAAACCCAGCAATTTGGGAGGCCAGGCAGGAGGATAGCTTAAGTGCAGGAGTTGGAAACCAGCCTGGGCAGCATAGCGAGACCTCGTCTCTACAAAAAATAAAAAAATTAGCCGGGCATGGTGGCACACACCTGTAGTCCCGCCTACTGGAGGGGGGGGGAGAGGGGAGGGAGGGCCGAGGCAGAAGGGTTCAAGACTGTGGTAAGCCATGACTTTACCACTGCACTCCAGCCTGGGTGACAGAGTGGGACACCAGCTCAAGGGGAGGGGGGTTCCTCAGTAGGGGGCCCTAAGCTTGTGCTGACTGAATGTGTACAGTCTGAGCCCCAAGGGAACTCTAAGCAGTGGGCCTTGGGGAGGTAGGGAGTAGGGGAGGGGAGCGACTGAAGGGATAGGAGGGATTCTGCAGAGAAAGGAGCCTGTGAAGAGAGGCTGTGCAAAGCTGTGAGTGCCTGAGAGTTGCTCCTGAGATGAGCTCCCAGGGAGCCTTGGGGTAGGGGGACTGCCAGACCCCAAACTGCAGGCTGGACCCTGATGTCGTTCCCAAAGACCAGCTCTGGACTCCCAGAGGCCTCTCTTCAGCCAGTCAGAGGTGCCTTGTGCTCCTGGGCACCCTGGTAGTGTGTGCTTATGGGAGGGCCTGCTGTGTGTAGGCAGACTGGGGAGGTGGGGTGTGAGTGGGAGGGGTGCTCCTTAGTGTGAACACGAGGGAGGCTCCCGAGTGTCTCCCTGCCGTGGCAGCATGCAGGCCCTATTTGTCATAGGTCACTGGTTACCATGGAAAATGAAAACAGCAGCTCTGGGCTCTGCCCTTGAGAAAAAGGGCTGGAAATGGAAAGGGCGGCAGCAAGGCCTGCCTAAGACTCCATCCCGCTGTCGAGTACCTGGTGGCCGGAAGCAGCAACCTCTGAGCCTTCTTGGGAGGCACCGCTCACTCTTCTGCATGGGTCATGGGGGGCTGCGTTCTCCAGGGTCCCCAGTGCTATTCCCAGGCCAGGAGTTCTCAACTCTTCCGAGAGTATCTGGCTCATCTGGGGCCAGAGTCCCCTCCCCTCCCAACTGCACTCTCCCACATCTCTCCTCCTGTAGAGTTTGAGCCCCTTCTATTTTCCGTGTTCACACCTGCCGATTTCATGGATGATGTCAGAGCCCGTGGATGACCCCATTGCTGCCCTGGGAACCAGCCCCTGATGGTCGTGCGGCACTGGAGACCCCTCCCCAGCCTCCTTAACCCTCGGTCACTTCTTCATTCCCAGTGCCTTCAATTTTTCCACTTCTGAAAATGTGAACCCAACTGCGTCCACCGACTTCCTGCCCTCTCACCTGTCCCATCCTTAGATGTTGCACCCATGACACATCTAGTCTTTAACCTCATTGGGGTTCTAGATGGCCCATTCTCCCGATCTATCACGGTCTCTGAGCTTCACCTCCTTTCTGATCCCAGTACTGGTCTGTGGCCTGTTAGGAACTGGCCTGTACAGCAGGCAAGAGAGTGAAGCTTTATCTGTATTTTCAGCCACTCCTCATCACTCACGTTACTGCCTGAGCTCTGCCTTCTGTCAGATCAGTTGCAGCATTAGATTCTCATATGAGCACTAACCCTATTGTGAACTGTGCATGTGAGGGATCTAGGTTGCATGTTCCTAGCACTGGGGAGCAGTTGCAAATACAGATTAACATTAGCAGTGAGGTTTGAATGCACACAGACTATAATCGATTGCTTGCAGACTCATATCAAAAAAGTGAGTGGCAAGTGAGTTGATGTACCTCAGTTGTACAGCTGCATCTGGTGGCAGGCTTTAAGTCAGAATCCGACACTTATTTTAGTTTGTGCATGTTCTGCCCATTATTTTATTGACCACTTCTGTCTGTACCTTCTCCTGCACTGCACACTGGTCTGTTTTGGTAAGCCCACAGGCTAACCCTAGCCACATGAGTTAAAAACAAACGTCATTGGAGAGCTTCTTTGGCAAGGGAGAAAGACCCAATGATGAGACAGTAGAAGACTCTAAGACTGCCAACAAAAAGAAAGCTGCATTTACAAGAAAATAAATAAAAGAGAGAAAGGATTAATGAGTCACTGTGGCATGCAAGCCAGGTTGACGAGTCTACTGATGACATATTTTTCAGGGGAACCTGCAAGAGGTTATGTTATGTGCACTTTTGGTGCCAACCAATATCACAGCTGGAGAACTATTCAAGTCTTTGAAGGATTACATATCAGGAAAACTGAAGAGTCATTTTGTGTCGTTATATGTACAGATGGAGCGAATGCTATAACTGGACAGCTTTCTGATTTTACTACTTGGGTCAAAAAGGTCGCTTCTGAATGTGAGTTTATGAACTGTATCATTCATGGAGAAATGCTGCCTAGCCAAAAAACGTCCCCTGAACTTAACAACATTTTGTAGGATGTGGTTAAAATTATCAACCACATTAAAGTACATGCCCTTAACTAACATCTGTTCTCACAGATCAGTGAGGAGATAGGTGCAGAGCATACATGTCTTCTCTTATACACGGAAGTGAGATGGTTTTCTAAAGGTAGATCACTAGCCAGAGTTTTATAGTTATGAGCACCGCTCCAGATATTTCTTTTAGAAAAACAATTACCAGCCGGACTCGGTGGCTCAGCCTGTAATCCTGCGCCTTTGGGAGGCTGAGGTGAGTGGATTGCCTGAGCCTGTGGGTTCGAGACCCACCTGGACAACTTGGCGAGACCTCATCTCTACAATAAATCAAAAAATCAGCCAGTCGTGGTAGCACGCGCCTGTAGTTCCAGCTACTTGGAAGGCTGAGGCGGAAGGATCGCCGGAGCCCAGCAGGTCGAGGCTGCGGTGGCCGGGAGCGGCCACTGCACTCCAGTCTGGGCGACAGAGTGAGACTCCAACTCAAAATAAAAAAAACAAAAAACAGAACACAGCTTAGGCTTTCAAGGCTCTCAAACGCCTTAACTTTGAGAAATGTAACAATAGAAAACATAACTTCAAGATTACTTCTAGGCTATTTTGTTATTTTGAACAAAGTTAATTCTTTAGTTTCAGTCAGAAGTCAGAATCAGAGCTTGTACAGGAACTGGAGATACCAAACCTATGTGACAGTTTATTCTTAGAATCACAGAAATAAAGTCTTCACATTGTGTTAAAAGATTGTCATAAACTTTGTAAGTATTCATTAGATGAGATTTGCGATTATGTTTCCTCAATCTTACATTCTTTTAAAAATCCACTGTGATAATAGATGGTGAACTTGGCATTGAAATATTTTAAATCATGACTCAGAGCTTTGAGATACTCCTTTGCTTTAAGAAAGTAGTTAATATTAGTATTTCCTGCTCAAAAGTAGAGAAAGTAATGCACAGATTGGGGTACAGAAATAGTTATTTTATTGTCCCATTTTCCAATGATCTGATATATTGTCAGCAAAGAAATATGGAACATGTGTTTCTTTAGAATTCCTCTGTTCAAACACCTGACTCAATTCTTTCTTTATCAGTCACTTAATAAAGCAGTTTCATCTTTGACAATGTGACCAATAGTCTGTTACTCTGGAGGATGATAAAGGCTTTATTCCTTTTATAATCTCAACAACTAGGAGGTGCATCTTCATCCTCTTCAAGTTTCCATAAAACAAAATCTGAGCTAGATATTGGCATTGGATATTGGGTATTAGGAAATATTTGCTTATTTGACTTAGGTACCACAAGTGGCAGGTTTACATTAAGGCAAAATTTTTAAAAATGATAGTGAATAACCAAAAAAGCAAAAACATATCAAATGCAAAATCATGCCTGAAAAATTCCATTAGCTGTCATGGCAATGTCTTAAAAAATTAATCATTAAAAGGAAAATTTCACTTCATATTTCACATCATAAGTGTGGGTCAAGGTCAGTTTTATGCAGGCCAGTAGAAGATGAGAGTGAAATATATGTTGTAGGGAACTTTATAAACTGAAATATATGTTGTAGGGAACTGCTGAGGATGATTCAGCAGCTGACTCTGTGATTAGATCTGGAGAGTAATGGTGGCAGAGACGAGAGGAGACCAGTGAAGAGATTTTTGTGGTAGTACAGGTGGTAGTTGATTAGGACGTGCACATTTGGAATAAAATGTTACCAGATGTTCCAGTCCTTCATGTCCACAGAGTGGGCAGGAATTTTAAGTACATAGGTCCAAAAATATGTGAGGATTGTTAGACTGAGTAAAGGAAAAAACTTTAAAGAAAAAACGATAAATAATAAATAAGATGTTGTCTCTAACACATTTGGGACTAAAATAAAGTCAATAAATAGTATGAAATACTTTGAAATTATCTGCTCCCCTTTGGAACATTTCTGAGAGCAATCTTTTGCTTCAAACCTTTCAAATCTTAAAAGCTAAAACTTGCTTTATCTCCAATTTGTGAGCTCCATACTTTACTGCCTAGAGTTGTTTGCATTGAGCACCTTAATTTTGTACTTGCTTACTTGGGTTGTATCCACTGAATTGCAGTGTAAACATTGAGGAGATATTGAATTATATATCAGTGACCAAAATGTTTTTCTTAGTAAATTCTTAAATCGATTATTTTGGACATAGAATTTGCTCCTTAAACAAGAAAATCTGAAGCTAATATTTTGCTACAAATTTTCCCTAAGGTATGATGAAACCAAGAAAGAAAGAATATTTGAGTTACTTTTTAACTTTTAAAAAATATTTAGAAAAGACAATAAATCAATCATTTTTTTCCCTAGAAAACAGAAAAGACACTTCTGAAGTTATCTTTACACATTTAAGAATGGCTGTCTCTGAAATGTAGGCAAGATGAGATTAGTGCTGAGTCTGACATATAATTCACACAAGTATTACTTACAGTGATAGAAATTGTTTGCTTTGGTTTCTATTATCTTCATTAACTTTATAAACTGATATATATTTTTGCTGCTGCCCTATTCTTTCTCAAAGCAAGATTATATAATCTAAAAGTTGATCTTTTATCTGCCCCAACCCGTATGTGGCATATGAGTCTCCTGGTAAGTGTGTGTATGAGAAGACTGGCACCACATTCTCCCTTGGTAAGTGCTTGTGCCTAAAAGAAAGTTTAATGGCAAATAGAATGTAAAGAAACATACAAAACCATCAAGACATATATTTATGTTTGTGTGAATACATACGTTCAAGAATTATTTCTTAAGAAACATTGTGCCAGAGAATTGTGCCCTGTTTTATCTTTTATTTTAGATTCAGAGAGTACATATTCAGGTTTCATGGGTATATTGTGCAATGGTGAGGTTTGGGCTTCTATTGAGGGAGAGAAAAATAAATGATTCTGATATCGAGTTCACCCCTTATCCGTGGATTTAACACTGGTTCTTATAAATTCATTGTGTGAATGACCTTGTCTAACTCTCATGGTTGTGAATAAGTGTTAAGACAGTCATGAAATCAAACTCATTTGCAATAGTAGGTCTGCCAGAGATATTAGTAAGGAAAATTTCTGCTCTTTATGACCAATACAAATAGCATTATTGATTTTAGCTCAGGCAAAACTCTGCTTTGTAGTCAGCATTTCTATAGTGTCAGTTTGTGTAGAGCTTTGATTTGATCATGGCCATGAATGCTATAATATATAAATGTAAGTCTAAAATACAATTTGGATTCACACAGGATCATATTACAGTTGATTTTAGAAAGTGAAGGCAAGAATTTAAGGCCAAGGCTTATATTCTGAACTTTTCTTTTAAAGATTAAAAGAGAAAGGAGACAAAAATCTACAGATGTTTCTTTAAACAAACACAAACTGTGTCCCACCTGGTCACCTGTTAAATAATAAATTACACTTTAGAGTAAAGCAGATATCTGAATTTCTTGACTTGGTTAAATGATTATATATGACATTTTCTATACATTTATTTTAAATATTTTACAGACTGCATTATTTATAATATTTTTAATTTATTGCTTGAGCCACCACTGTGTATCAGATATTGTGCTGGATGTTCAGAAATGCAGGAATATTTTTAGAAATAGATTCCAAATTTTATAAAATTTTAAATAAGTCATGTAACACTGAGAATTCTGCCTGAAATGAAAGTTAATAATAATATTCCCAAAGAACTTTATATTTGTTTACAATTATTTTTTTGGACACTCAGTATGTTGGTGAGAGGACTTGATTTTCCTCTGGAGAACTATCCTGTCCCCCAACTAAGATGTTATTTCCATGCCAAGCTCGATGGAGGGCATATGGCTCAGCGCTGGCTCATCAGAGGATTGGTTGTCTTTGGCCACAGGGATTGGTTCATTGATGACCATGTGACCCAATTGGGCCAATGCGAGTGAGGTCTAGCATTTTTGGGCTAGCACTCAGGGAAAAGAGTTCTCTCAACACTGATGAAATTTCACCCGGAATTATAATGGTCTAGAGCTAATGTGGTGCTTGAGAATAAAGCCCACACAAAGGGCAGCTGGGGGATAAGCAGTGGATAGGGACAGAATTTTAATGGCCTCATTCAAGCTCTATTCTAGTACTGGCTAAAGCTAGCTCATCCTTGTACTTTTTTTTTTTTTTAAGCTCTGGGGCTCTCTCTTCTCTCTTCTCCATTAGTACCCCTATTAATCATCTAGGCCAGTGGCTTTCTACTCAAGCTGAGCATTAAAAATCACTTGGGGGGCTAAAAAACCAAAACAAAATGCAGCAAAAACAGAAAAAAAAAGAAAGAAAGCATTCATGCCTGAGCCCCATTCCACACCAATTAAATCAGAATCTCTGTGTATCCCTGTACTTTTTATATAGACAAATAAATTATCTTTTTCTGCTTATAACAAATACAGATGGGATCTTGTTTACTTTGTAACAGAATTGTGAAGATATGCTGTGAAAACACGTATTGAGTTTCTTACCGTGTGCCAAATGGCAGAAGGACACAAAGATGAGTAAGTGTCCTCTTTTCCATTAAACAAGTTACGATCTATCTAGGGTTATAGATTATGATAAAAATGAAATACAAAAGTGCTACATTAATGGTGTATACAAAGAGCTATAAAAGCATGGTGAAGTACCATTTCTTTGGTGGGATGGAGAAAATGCAGAGAGAAAATGGTAAGGCAAAAGGATGGGTCCAGAGAGATTTTATGGAGATGATAATTGAGCTGGGTCTTTAGAATAAGTAATTTGATGGGTGGACAAAGTAGGCAAGAGCATTTTAGAATGAGGGAATTATAATGAACAAAGATAAAAGGTATAAAAATTAATTGTACATAAGAATGAGTAATCTGCTGCGGCTAGGATACAAAGCATGTGGAGGGGAAAAAGTGCTGGAAGATGAGTCTAGAAAAGAGCACTTTATGTTGGCAACAGATTATAAAGGACTTTTAATGTTAGGTCCTCTAAGAAGTAGAAAGCCATGGAAGAGTCCTAAGAGTGGTTTGGGTTGGGATGAGGGAGTGGGAGGTGGTGATTAAAGGAAGCAGACAATGTTGAGAGAAATCTAACAAGTAAAATCAACAGGAGTCGTTGATGTTGGTTGTGAGACTTGCCTCTGGGTTTTTTAGTTCAGTCGTTGTTGAAAGGCATTATATTTCTCTTGAAAGAGGAATAAGTTGAGGGTATTCAATTGTGAGTTCTGTCTTGGGTGTAAAGTATTTGAAGTGCTTTTGAGACATCTAAGTGAAAATACTGAGTTGACTCTTGGGCTATGCATAGATCTTGGGCTCAAGGGAGTGTAGTGGGTTAGCAATTTTAAACTTGGAAATCATAGGCATGTAGATGGTAATGTAACTCAGTGTTGTCAATAAGATTTCCTAGAAAGAAAAGAGAATGAGAGAGGAGGTCCCAGAATCAAGCTTTAAGGAACAACAGAAAGTAACAACCAGACGAGAAAAAAAATAATTCTGCAAAAAAACACGAGAAGAAGCAAAGTTTTGTAAAGTTAGCAAAAGTAAGATATTTTACTGGTATTTACTTGAGACAACTTTCTTTTTGCCTCCCAACTTCCTGTCTGTCATAATTCCTGATTCATCAGATGTTGCTGGAGGGACCATGGGCATTTTTGGCATCTAGTTAGGGAAGAAGTTCAGGTGAGGATGCTTTTAGTTTGATATGTGGTTTTAGTAGGACATATGGTTTTCAGTCCCTTCTGTGGAGAACTAAGTTGTTGCTGGTCTTATACTGTAAGAATGACTTCCCTTGGCCTACCACCCACCTTACTCATCATCTTGACACAAAAATAGGAGGCCACTGGTTACATTTTGCTGTGAATGTATTCTACAGCATGTGGCCCTGGAAGTATATGAATAGTGGGAGAAAAATGAGGTTTGAAATGTATGGAGCCAGAAGCTAGTCTATGGAAAATTCTTCCAATCATCAGATGTGTAAAATGTGGTTTTCATAGATTCCTAGTCAAATGAGAACTTCTCTTCTATCAAGAGTATACTCAATAATGCAACATATACAATGATAAACACACCATGCTTTATCTTCTTCTTCTTTTTTTTTTTTTGCTTTTAAGTGGAAATTCTGCAAAATATAATTAATCATAATTCCTGCATTTGTAGAAAGCAACCCTATTCTTGTACTGCAAATAGGAAATGTTTCTCTGGGTGAAACTGTATGTATTATGCATCTTACCATCAGTAATAGAAAGTGAATTTTGATCAGTGTGCTAGAGAATACTGAATTATTCTTCTGTCTATAGGAAAATAACATTAAAAATTATGGGTATATGTAGAAGCAATAAAAAAGTATGGAATAAAAAATTTAGTAAAGTTAGCACCAATATTATTCTATTTTTCTGCATGCTGTGATGTTTGGAATATTGTCTATTTTTAAGATGTAGTATATTATGATTTCTTTTCTTATTCTAAATAAATAATTACTTTTGTGGCAAATTTTTAATAATAATGTAATTTTTTTCTTAAAAGGACTGACTTCCAATGTTTGTTTACAATTGGAGTCTCACTCTGTAACCCCGGCTGGAGTGCAGTGGCAAGATCATGGCTCACTGTAGCTTCAACCACCTGGGCTCAGATTATCCTCCCACCTCAGCTCCCTAAATAGCTGGGACTATAGGCATGTGCCCCCACGCCTGGCTAATTTTTTTATTTTTCTTTCTTTCTTTTTTTGTAGAGATGAGGCCTTACTATGTTGCCCAGGCTGGTCGCCAACTCCTGGGTTCAGCAGTCCTCCCACCTCAGCCCCCCAAAGTGCTGGGATTACAGACATGAGTCACTGTGCCTGGCCCCAAATGTATAAATTTTAAGTCTTAACAACAGGAGTTTTTCCCTTAGTAAGACATGAACACATTTTAATAAGCCTGATTATTTCCTTATGATAAATTTCTAAGAATGAAATTGTAAGGACCAAGGGCCTTTTCATACATTTTGCAAAAATGTTCTTCAGAAATGCTATATCAATTAATTTCCCTCAAGAGATATATGAGAATGCATGTTTTTCCACATTTTATTAGCCCTGAGTATTAATTTTAATGATAATATTTGTCAATATGGTAAGAGAAAGGTGATGTCATTTTTAGTTTAATTTATATTTCTTTGATAATTGGTATACTGAACATTTTCCCATATTTTTAAAGCTGTTTGTGTGTATGTGTTTTAAATTGCCTGTTTATATCTTTTGACTATTTTTATGAAGTAATTTTTTGTGATTGATTTCAGAGAACTCTTCCCCTACTTAGGGTATTCATGATTATCATAAACATTGCAAAACATTTTCCCAGTTTCTTTTGCCTTTTAATTGTATTTATTTTGTATCTTGAGATATAGATGTTTTCAATTTCAAATGTTTCTAAAGTCTCTAATATAATTTTCACATTTAGGGTATAGTTGGGGAGGCTTTTCACAATTAAGAACTATGTAAATGTTTTCAACATTTTCCCATGACTTTTATAATTATTTTTAAATTCTATTTTTAATTTCCTTGGACTTTTTAAAAAAATATTTTCTAACTTTCAGTTTTATTCCAAATGGTGGACTATGATTTGTTGACTAAACCACCCTTTTCTCATGGATGTGAGATTTGTCACATACAAATTTATTTCATATACTTGGCTCTGAACTTCTGTTTTATTAAGTTGTGTGATTATTATGTCCTCAACACTATTCTATTTTGATCATCAGTGGATTCTTCTTATTTCTTTTCTTTTTCTTTCTTTTTATTACTTATTTATTTATTTTTGAGTTGGTTTGTCACTCTGTCTCTCAGGCAGGAGTGCAGTGGCACAATAACAGCTCACTGCAGCCTTGTCTTCGTAGGCTCAGGTAATCCTCCTGCCTCAGCCTCCTGAGTAGCTGGGACTACAGGTGTGTGCCTCCATGCCTGGCTAATTTTTTTATTTTTTGTAGAGAGATGAGGTCTCGCTATGTTGCCTAGGCTGGTCTCAAACTCCTGGGCTCAAGCAATCCTCTTACCTGTGCTTCCCAAAGTGCTGGAATTACATGTGTGAGCCACTGTCCCTGGCCTCTTGATTTTTTAATAGTGTTGGCTATTGCACATCTTTCATTCCATTTGAATTTTAGAATTCCTTTTTTTCACTAAAATGACATTTACAGAGATAAATAATTTGGAAAGATAATGGATGTCTTTTAATATTGATATCCCTTTATGTGGAAAAACAGCAATTTTAAATTATGAAAATTTTCCTTAGTATTCCTTATAACTTATTTAAAATGTCATAGCCATTGGTTATTGTATTTTAACAAATTACTTTTTAAAATATTAAGATGATTATATATTTTTTCCTTCACAACTTTGTAATAACTTATTTTGAAATATTGAAACATAAGATTATTATTATGGTTATTTCTAAATAGAAATCTTTGTGTTTCTTTTTTTAATATCTTAAGTTCAATTTATTAATATACAGATATGTATAGACAGCTAATCTAGTATTTTTATTTAGAACCTTTCTTAACTTTTTTCATAAGGGACTTATTTTTTATGTTTAATTTTGGTGTTATTTTTATTAGAACGTGCTATCAGTAACATTATGTCTTCAAAAAATATTTGAGAGTTTACCTTCTCTAGAATCTGGAATAGTTTGAATAGCATAGAAATTTTCCTGTTCTTGAAGGTTTGAAAGAATTTGCCTCTGAAGCCATCTGGACCTGGCTCCTTTTCTGAGAATGATTCTTTTACAACTCTATTATTTCTATGGTGATTGTTTTGCTCAAATTTTCTCATTCTTCTTGATTCAATTTTTAAAATTTATATGTTGTCTAAAATTCACTAGTTTACCTTAGATCTGCAAACACATAAGCTTAAAATTATGCAAAAAAGTCTACTATTATTCCTTTAGTTTTCATCTGTAGCTGTGATTATATTTTCTTTATCACTTCAGTTTTAGTTCATTTGTGGGGGGTTCCCCCCTCTGATTAAACTAGCTAGTGATTTGTTTGTCTTATTGCTTTTCCCTACATGAACCATTTTTGGACTTATTTATCACTTTTAATGGTTGTTTCCTCATTTATTATTTTCTGCTTTTATTTTCATTAATTCTTTCTGCATGCTTCAGGCTTATAATTTGCTCTTTTTGCTTACTCTGTATGTAACTGAGCCCTTAAAATAAATATTTGAACCATGAAGAGGAAGAAACCACTAATGGAAAGGATGAGGCTATGTTGCAAACAGACTGAATATGGGTGCAAAGTGGAAAATGTGAATGGGGGCAGCAAAACAGTTTGGCTTTGATGATAGCTTCGTAGTCTGTAAGCTACACTGTTCTAGGATACCCAACAAGAAATCCTGCTGAATTACTGATGAAGCATGTAGAAGAATCCCCGCTTTCTTTTATGGATTGATACCCCAGTCCAATAATAAATGATTTATTGGTCTTTCACAAAGTTCTGTTTGCTGTTTTGCCAAACTTTAAAGCTCTTTTTGTCTTCAAGTTATGCATTAGGAACACCTTGCATTTACTAGGTCTCACTTTTGTGTTTTAATTGCATAGACTTAAACTTATTAATTTGATCAAAGCTTTTACATTTATAATCTTCATTTTAGGTTACTATTACGTTAATTAAATATTAATGTTCTAGGCGTATTTTTCATTGCCTTCTCTGTTTTAAACTCCACTGGAGAATATTACTAGAAATTAAAAAATAGTATGGTTTATAATCCATGTCATTGGTATTACGTTTGGATGATGAATTATTTTTAGAAAAAAATATATATATAAGTGGAAGGATCCCCTGTGGGTCTCATATGTTTCTCGAAATAGCAATTTTATATTTCTCTACTATTTTTTCTGAGATTCTTACATATCTTTCACAAGTATTATAAAATACTAAGCCATAGTCTTAAATATTGGAACGACTTTGTGATGTTCTTCTAATGAGGTTTTTAAAAATATTGTATGTGGTCTAAAAATGTTCACACAAATGTAGCTTGAAAAAAATCTAGTTTTTAATATGTGTAAGGCATAACCTTAATATGTGTAAGGTTTTCTTATGTGACACCAGGACACATTGGGATGGATATTCAGTGTGTTTAAACTTATGGCTTTTCTGAATTAGAAACAAAGGTTAGTGGGTTCTTGTCAGGTTGCAAGGATGAGAAATCTTGGCTATTATTACGGTAATGATGAGAGATCTGGGGCCTCTTACCAGAGATGGTGAGCAATGGCAGTGCTAGACAAGATACATCAACATTATGGGGACAGAATAAAAAGCTGCTGGATTGCTATGACTTGCTTATGCCTACATAATGATAACAATCAAAGATGGTTCTTAGGGTTTGGAACTGGGTGATTTGAACATTAATCGTTTATTGACACATACGGGGCATTTAGGAGGGGGAAGCCCTCTTTATTTGGGAGAATGGGGGATTTAAATGATAAACTTGGTTTTGGAATGCTGAGATGGTAATAGTCTAGGGATCTTCAAATTGAAATGTCCTGTAGTCACCCAGTCATCTGAAATTAGAGCACAGAGAAAAAGTCAACACCAGAAAGCCAACTTTGAGAATCATCCTAGAGATAACTAATTAAGACATGGGTAAAAGGAGGGAACCTTGGCACCTGTTTAGTTAATATGGTTGAATTCAGATTTCAGTTTAATCTATGACCAGAAGTGCTAAAGTTAGACCAAAAGATAGAGGAAGCAAATGTTTTCAGAGCTCAAGTTGTGTCCAGATCAGAGACTGAAACATGGGTCTGGAAGGTAGCAGAGGTGACTAATTGGAAGTGGGGTTATGGACACAGGAGAGTGAAATCATAAGCAGAGGGAATTGGTGATGGATCAAGTTCAAGAGTGGCAGGAGAAACAAGTAGGCAGAAGGAGGAAGTTTTCCCAGCTGCCTTAAATATTTGACAGTACCAAGTTTATTGTCTTGTCTATCTGACTCTTGTTCAAAGGTTAATTTTTGCATGTTCAAGAATTATTTTATAGCATTATTACATTATGAAAATAAATGCTTAGGGAGAATCTAAAAAGAAAAAGTCAGAAGGCCAATAAGAAAATCTGGGAATTTAACTTGAATAGGTGTGTCAGAAATGCAGAAAGAGAAACAGGAGTGTATAGTACATGGAAGCCAAAGCTGGAGATCTAGCTGGTGATCAAGCTTAAAAAACTGCAGAGAGGGTAAGGACTTAGAATAGTCTATATATTTTGTGATATGGTCATTGGGTGGTCAGAGACAAGGTACAGCCAGCCATTTCTGAAGATTGCAGACTGTAAGTCAAATGACAGGGAGTGAGGATGTGAAGGTAAGCAGATGTAGATTGCACAATGAAGATGGAGACTGCAATTCAAATGAAGGGAAACACATTCTCCTCCAAAGGGAGAAGGAAAGTTCCAAAGACATAGGAGACAGAAACAATGATGGTGGAGGGGAAGGGTGGCAAGATCCTTCAGAAAAAAAAAAACAACAACAGAATCTAAAACCCAAGTAAAGGGCTTAACTCCATGGATAAAGCATGCCTTTTTTCCTGGACCTAGATAAAAGGATATTGTCCTGGGTAGACTGAGATTAGGATAAGGTTGAAGGCAATGAAGAAATGCATTAAGATTTTGTTACTAATCCTAAAGTTCTATGAAATCAGAATAGAAATAAATAAACAAAAAGTCTGGTTAAGCTTTATACAAAAATAACATGTAATAAATGGGCAAGTCATAAACTGGGAGAAAAATCTTCACAAAACATATATCTGATAAAGAACTCGTATCCAAAGTATATGAAGAACTAAAAACTCAACCATAAGTGAACAATTCAATTTAAAAATGAGTAAAAGACTGTACCAAAGAAGATACACACAGATGAAGAATACCATAAGAAAATATACTCCGCATCATATCATTAGGGATATGAAAATTAAAATAATTAGGTATCACTATACACCTATCGGGATGGCTAAAATTCAAGACACTGACAACATCAAATATTGGTGAGAATAAGGAGCAGCAGGAATTCTCATTCATTGCTGTGGGAATCCAAAACTTTGGAGGATAGTTTGGCAGTTTCTTGCAAAGCTAAGCATACTCTTACCATGCAATCCAGCAATTGCATTCCGGGGTATCTACTCAAATGAGTTAAAAACTTAGGTCCACACAAAAACCTGCATATAAATGTGTATAGCAGTTTTTTTCATAATTGTCAAAAGTTGGAAGCAACCGAGATGCCTTTCAATAGATAAATGGATAATCAGCAAACTTTGATACATCCAGTCAATGGAATATTAATCAGTAATAAAAAGAAATGAGCTATGAAGCCGTGAAGAGATATGTAGGTATCTTAATTGGGTATTGCTAAGTGTAAGAAGCCAATCTGAAAAGTATATATACTGTATGATTCCAACTGTGTGACATTCTGGAAAAGGCAAAACTATGGAGTCTTTAGAAAGATCAGTTGCTGCCAGAGATTCGGAAAGAAGAAAGGAGAGATTAATAGGGGAAGCACAGGGGATTTTTAGGGCAGTAATGGAGTCTGTATGGTACTGTAATGGTGGACATATACACTTGCCAAAACCCATAGAAGGTGCCACACAAAGAATGAACCTAATGTAGTATTTTAGTTAATAATAATGTATCAGTACTTACTCATCAGTTGGAATACATACACTTCACTAATGCAAGATGTTAATAATCAAAGAAACTGTGTATGTTGGGCAGAAGAGGGTCTATGGGAATCCTCTGTACTTGCCACACAATTTTTTGTAAACCTAACACTGCTCTAAAAATAAAGTATTTTTATTTAAAATTTTTTTTAAAGGAATGAAGTACTGATATATGCTACAACATGGGTGAACCCGTAAAACAGTATGCTGAATGAAAACAGCCAGACACAAAAGGCCACATGTTCTACAATTCCATTTATGTGACTTGTCTACTCCTTTATGAACCAGGAATTATAAAAAGTTTGATAAGTGAGATGGTGAAAGGCTTCTGTTATTAATAGGAAGAAATAAAGTGCCTATATTTCAAATTTAAAGAAAAATCTAGGTATTTCTCATCAGAAAATGGTCTAAGAGGAAATTTCCTGTTTATACATGGATTGTAATATAATAGGATTTTTCTAGCATCAGAGTGTGGATACCCTGACTAAGTTACTATATGGTATATTTATACTTGTGCTTGGAAAGTAGGGAATCATAACGATCTTAATAGTTAAAATTCAAGAATGCCTGTATCAAAGTGTAGCTCAAACTAATTTCTTGCAGGAGCTGTGAGTTACAAGGGCAGATGGAATAAGTGAGAAGGATAATATATGTAGATCAACTTGCTTATAAAAATAACCTTGACAGAGTTATATAGATAGATATCGTTGTAAAAGCTCCTCACACTGTGAAAGGGAGTAGGTCAAGTTTACTGAGCCATAATATTTATTGATCCTATACCCATTTTTAAATTTTATCTGTCAGATAGATAAGATTTTAAAAGAATGATAATACTCATTGTTATATGAGTGCAGGTAAACAAATACTCTGATTACTGCTCATGGGAGTATCAATTGGTAAAGCCTTTTTGGAGGATGATTTGGTAGTAGTTATTAAGATTTTTTATGTACATACTTTTCAGACTTAAAATTTCACATTTAGGATTCTGTCTAACAGCAGCATCATCCAGGTGCACAAAGATATATTTGCAAGAAAGTTCACAGCAGCATTATCTTTAACAAAGAAAAATTGGAAACAAAGTGAATGTTTATTAATGGGTACAGCCACACCCTAGAATATTCTATAGACATTAAGACAAATGAAGTAGATCTCTTTGAACTGATACGAAAGATTTCCAAGCTGTATTGCCAAGTGAAAAACAAATTATAGAAAATAACATAGTGTGATCCCACTTATGTTTACAAATACCCCTAAAACTAGATATTGTATGTATGCAGTTCATTAAAAAATCTAGAATAATACACTATAAATGTTGGTAGGAACTGTTCCTTGGGAAGGAGTGGGCAGTGGGATAGGAAATGAAGGGGGCACCTTTATATTGTCTTCTTTTAATGAAAAATAAATGTGTGTATGTTGTTAAAGGGTTATTTAAGATATACACACATATCAGTGAATTAATATTAGTAAAATATTTAGAATATTGCCTATTACAGAGAAGTGCTCTATAAATTGTGTATTGAATAAAGTAAGCTCCAACATTAGGGCTTTATTCTAAGAAAATAATCATGGAATTCAAAAGATTTAATTTCCAGGATATTTAACCCCAGGATTGTTAATCTAAAATTAAAAACAATCTACACGTACAACATGGTATGATTGACTAAGCAAACTATATTAATTCATACAATGAGTGGAATATTTATGGTGATTTTTTCTTTTTTTGTAATGGGAACCTTACTCTGTTGCCCAGGCTGGAATGCAGTGGCACACTCACGCCACTGCAGCCTCGACCTGCTGGGCTCAGGTGATCCTTCTGCCTCACAGTTTTTTAATAAACCTTCCAAATAGCTGGAACCGGCCGGGCTCGGTGGCTCAGCCTGTAATCCCAGCACTTTGGGAGGCCGAGGTGAGTGGATTGCCTGAGCCCGCGGGTTCGAGACCCGCCCGGGCAACTTGGTGAGACCTCGTCTCTACCATAAATCAAAAACTAGCCGGGTGTGGTAGCGCCTGCCTGTAGTTCCGGCTACTTGGAAGGCTGAGGCGGAAGGATCACTGGAGCCCAGCAGGTTGAGGCTGCGGTGGCCGGGAGTGTGCCACTGCACTCTAGTCTGGGCGACAGAGTGAGACTCCAACCCAAAAAAAAAAAAAAATAATAATAATAAGTTGAGTTTCCTATGATATGTGTGACTCTTTTGTGTTTTGCTTAGAAACCATTTCTAGCTTTTCTGCTTCATCCTTCACACAGTCTCTTGCTGAGGCCCTCAAAGCATTTTTGTTTATATTTTCCATTAAGCAACTAATAGGCATTCCC
>CAUYQG010241462.1:0-11987 GCA_963574415.1 Tarsius wallacei | reverse complement strand
GGAAGGATCGCCGGAGCCCAGCAGGTCGAGGCTGCGGTGGCCGGGAGCGGCCACTGCACTCCAGTCTGGGTGACAGAGTGAGACTCCAACTCAAAAAAAAAAAAATTTTTTTCAAAGGTAAAAAAGGAATTCAGCAGTGGTGCAGGACAAGAGATACAACAAAAATCTATCTTATTTCTATTCACTACAATAAACAATTCAAAAGGAAATTAACAAAACAATTCCATTTATGATGAAATCAAAAGGAATTAATATCTAAGCAATAACTTTAACCAAGGAGGTAAAAGGCATGCACAGTAAATACTACAAAACATTCTGAAATAAAGAAAACCTAAATAAAAACACAATCACGCATATGGATTGAAAAACATAAAATTACTAAGATGGCAATTCTCCCCCAAAGAGAGGCACAGATCTGACACACTCCATAGTAAAATCCCAGCCAGGCACAGTGGCTCAAGTCTGTTATCCCAGCACTTTGGAAGGCCAAGGCAAGAGGATTGCCTGAACCTGCAGGTTCAAGACCAGCCTGGGCAACATGTTGAGACCTCACCTCTACAATAAATAAAAAAAAAAAATAGCCAGGCACAGTAGCATGCTCCTGTACTTCCGGCTACTCGGAAGGCTGAGGGGGAAGGATTGCCGGAGCCCAGCAGGTTGATGCCGGGATGGCCGTGAGCATGCCACTGCACTCCAGCTTGGGCGACAGAGTGAGACTCCAACTCAAAAAACAAATAAAATAAAATCCCAACAGCCATTCTGCAAATCCATTTGCAGAAACAGAAGACCCAATGCTCAAATTTATGTAGAATTGCAAGGAACCCTGAACAGCCAAAATAACTTTAAAAAAATAATAAATGTGGAAGACTCAGACTTCCCAATTTCAAAACTTACTACAAAGCTGTAATCAAAACAGTGTGGTATGAGCGTAGACATGCAGGTCAATGAAAAAGAATCGAAAGTCCAGAAATAAATACAAACATCTACGGTCAGTTGATTTGAACTTTCAATGAAGAAAGAATAGTTTATTTAACAAATGGTGCTAAGACAAATGGTGCTAAGAAATCATTTGTTTATTTAACAAATGATGCTAAGACAAAATAATGAAGAGAAGATGGGGCAGGCACGGTTGCTCACACCAGTAATCCCAGCACTTCAAAAAGTTGTGACAACAGGATCGCTTGATCCCAGGAGTTTGAGACCAGACCGGGCAACACAGCAAGACCCTGTCTCTATTAAAATACACACACACATTCTTATATTTAGAACTCTTAAATTCTCAGAAGAAAACACAGGGGCAAATCTTACTGACCCTAGATTTTGCAATAGTTCCTAGAATTGACACCAAAAGCATAAGCAAAAACAACAACAACAAAAGTAGGTAAAATTGGATTCCATCAAAACAAGTAACTGTTGTACAATCAAAAGACATTATCGAGAAAGTGAAGACAGCCTACACAGAATGGGAGGAAATACTCAGAAATCATACACCTGGTAAGGGATTTATACTGAGAATATATACAGAACTCTTACACTCAATAACAAAAAAGACAGACAACCCAATTTTAAAATGAGGATAGGGCCAGGCACAGTGGCTCACACCTGTAATCTCAGCCCTTTGGGAGCCTGAGGAAGGGAAATCACTTGAGGTGAGGAATTCAAGACCAGGCTGAGTAACAAAGCGAGATCCCGTCTCTACAAAAAATAGAAAAAACAGCCGGGCATGGTGGCATGCACCTCTAGTCCCAGCTATTTGGGAAACTAAGGCAGAAGGATCACATGAGCCTGGAAGTTGGAAGCTGCAGTGAGCCATGACTGTGCCACTGTACTCCAGTCTGGATGACAGAATGAAACCATGTCTCATAAATAAAATAAGGATAAATAAAATAAGGATAGGACTTAGACATTTCTCCGAAGAAGAAATGCAAACGACCAATAAGCACATGAAAAGATGCTCAACATCTTTAGTGATCAGGGAAAGGCAAATCAAACTACAGTGAGAGACCACCTTGAGTCTATTAGCAGCCAGGGCAGTGGCCCATGCAGTAATCCCAGCACTCTGGAAGGTCAAGGCAGGAGGACGACTTGAGCCAGGAGTTCAACACATCTACGAGGATGGCTATTTTCAAAAAAGGGGAAACAGTCAATGTCAGCTAACATGTAGGGAGACTAGAACCCTCCTATGTTGCTGATGAGACTACAAAATGGCTCAGTCATTGTGGAGAAGTTTGACAGTTCCTAAAGAAGTTAAACGTGGGATTGTAATGGGACCCAAGGGTTCTACTCCTAGGTATATACCCAACAGAACTGAGAGCAGGTATTCAAACAGACACTTGTACACAAATATTTATAGGAGTACTACTCACAAAAATCAAAAGGCAGAAACAATCTTTCAAAACGTCCATCAACAGAGGAATGAATAAACAAAATGCATTACACACAAACTACAGAATATTATTCAGTCATAAAAAGAAATGAAGTTAATGTAGGGTTCCATTTACAGCATAAATGCAGAATAGGTAAATCCCTAGAGTCAGAAAGCAGATCAGTGGTGTACAGGGGATGAGAGAAGGGGGGGAGCAACTGCTCAATAGATTACAGGAGGGGTCCCCAACCCCAGAGCACAAACCGGTACCAGTTTGTGGCCTGTTAGGAACCCGGCCACACAGCAGGAGGTGAGTGGCAGAGTTCTGCCACCTGACTGATTTGACAGCCACGGCATTAGATTCTCAAAGGAGCACGAACCCCATTGTGAACTGCACATGTAAGGGATCTAGGTTGGTGCTCCTTATGGGACTCTAATGCCTGATGATCCCTCTCACCTCGCCCACGAAACTGGTCCCTGATGCCAAAAGGGTTGGAAACCACTGGGTTACAGGGTTCGGTTTTCTTTTCTTATCTTTTGTCTTATAGAGATGGACTCTTTCTTAGAGAGACAAACCAAGGCTGGTCTCGAACTCCTGGCCTCAAGCAATCATCTCACCTGGCCTTCCAAAGTACTGGGATTCCAGGTGTGAGCCACCACGTCCATTTTCTTCAGGGGTTAGGAGCATGTCTTAGAACTTGATACAGGTGGTAGTTGCACAACATTGTGAATGTACTAAATGCTAATGAAGTGCACACTTTATAAAATTGCTCATTCATATTATATGAATTTCAACTCAATAAAACCAACAAAACAAAAAGACAAGTTAGGCAAATTTTCAGTTTATGGAAGTTCATAAGTATGACAAAAATAAAAAATCAGTTAAGACAGAAACTGCTAATTGTTCTCTACTTCTTCCTTCTTTTGTATCTGTTTATTATCATGGTCATCCATAAAACATAATAACCTATTCTGTAACCCAAAAATAAGGTATTTTATTTACTCACCATGTTTTTGCCTAATACTCAACAAAGTTAGGTCAGTTTATAACATCAGTTGCAGTTAACAATTTAAAGATGTGATAGTTTCAATTAATATATTGGTTGGAAAAATCATACTTTCAGTTTTTTGGTTTTTTTGCATTTCTGAGTCTGAGTCTCGCTGTTGCCCAGGCTGGAGTGCAGGGGTGTGATCATAGCTCACTGCAGCCTCCAACTCCTAAGCTCAAGTGATCCTCCCACCTCAGCCTCCCTGAGTTGCTAGAATTGTAGGCATGAGTCACAGCGCCCAGTTCAACTTGCAGTTTTTATATTCAAAACATGAATATAAAAGAAAACTTTGCCGGATGCAGTGGCTCACTCCTGCAATCCCAACACTTTGGGAGACTGAGCAGGATAACTAACCCCAGGAGCTCGAGACCAGCCTTAGCAACACAGAAAGATCCCCATCTCTACAAAATAAATAGTAACAGCCAGGCATGAAGGTGCACCTGTAGTCCTAGCTACTTAGGAGGCCTGGGAAGCTGAGGTGAGAGGATCACGAGCTCAGGAATTTGAAGTTGGAATGAGCTGTGATCACACAACTGAACTACAGCCTGGGTGACGGAGACAGACCCATCTCTTATCAAAAACAATAGCAAAAAAGCCATGTTACATATACCTAACAAGATGATTTATGTCATGGATATCTAAGGTGTTACACTTTTCTGATGATTCAAATTTGTTTCTAAGTAAAAATTCAAATGTTTGCACAGGCATACACTTTGTTTTCTCAGGCTTCAACATCTAAAAAGCCAGCATCTCAAACCAAAAAATGCGAATAAATTTATGAAACATCTATGGACAGGATATGCCCTTTAACATACAGGACCAAAATGTAAATCAACTCAGTCTTTTATTTATGACTTCACATGTCACACAGAAAAACAAAACATTAAGTACATTTCTGAAAAATTTTTATAATTTGCCTATGGAATCACATTTTCCTAAATATGACCAATCCATAAAATGATTATCCACAAAACAGAAAAAATAAGTATTGATGTTGAGATAGTTACATTAATAATATATAGGGGCCGGGTTCAGTGGCTCAGTCTATAATCCCAGCACTTTGGGAGGCCGAGGCGAGTGGACTGCCTGAGCCTGTGGGTTCGACACCCACCAAGGTAACTTGGCAAGACCTCATCCTACAATAAATCAAAAATGAGCCAGGCGTGGTAGCGCACACCTGTAGTTCTGGCTACTTGGAAGGCTGAGGTGGAAGGATTGCCAGAGCCCAGCAGGTTGAGGCTGAGGTGGTCGGGAACGTGCCACTGCACTCCAGTTTGGGCAACAGAGTGAGACTCCAACTCAAAAATAATAATAATAATAATAAATAGGAATCCTAATATTTAGTGCAAAACAATCCTTAATGTTTACTAAAAGTTTAAAAGTTTACTAAATGATCTTTACATACAGATTTACACTTATTAATAATACACAGCAAGTAAAACAAGTCATATTTAATTCGCATTTTTCAGAAAATCATCAAAAATTTTGAATCTGCTCTGGATGGATGGTCATGGTGGTAGTACAACATCAGCATACTTAATGCCCTGAACGATACACTTAAAAATAGTTCTGATGGTAAATGACCGTTATATGTATTTTATCACAATTTTTTTAAAAAATGAAGTATTAAAAAACTAAGTCTGATTTTTTTTTTTGAGTTGGAGTGTCACTCCATCTCCCAGACTGGAGTGCAGTGGTCGCTCGTGGCCGCTCCCGGCCACCGCAGCCTCGACCTGCTGGGCTCCGGCGATCCTTCCGCCTCAGCCTTCCAAGTAGCTGGAACTACAGGCGTGTGCCACCACACCCGGCTTTTTTTTTTTTTTTTTTTTTAATTGTAGAGATGAGGTCTCACCAAGTTGTCCAGGTGGGTCTTGAACCCGCGGGCTCAGGCAATCCACTCACCTCAGCCTCCCAAGGCACGGGATTACAGGCTGAGCCCGGCCAAAATCTGAATTTAAAAAACAAAAAGCAGCCAGCTCGGTGGCTCAGCCAGTAATCCCGCGCCTTGGGAGGCTGAGGTGAGTGATTTGCCTGAGCCCGCGGGTTCGAGACCCGCCTGGGCAACTTGGCGAGACCTCACCTCTACAATAAATCAAAAAATTAGCCGGACATGGTAGTGCGCGCCTGTAGTTCCGGCTACTTGGAAGGCTGAGGCAGAAGGATCGCCGGAACCCAGCAGGTCGAGGCTGTGATGGCCGGGAGCGGCCACTGCACTCCAGTCTGGGCGACAGAGTGAGACTCCGACTCAAAAAACAAAAACAAAAACAAAAAAAAACAAAAAGCAAGATAAAAACACAGTAGTATGGGAATGGCATGCCATTGCTTTAGAAGGTGACTGTCAGCAAATCATAATGGATGGATACCAAATAATAAAACTCCTGATGTTGCTACCTGAATGATGACCACTTGTACACCTAATCCTGAAATGTACTCCACATCTTTACAAGAAAAAAAAGGGGGCTTGGCTAAGACTAATATTGAAGCAGGAAAACACAAATATCCAGGTAACATTAACATTTTTTTAAAAAGCAGTTACAGTAGAACACTGGAGATGGAGAGTATGGAGAAAAAACATCTCTGCAGAGTGATCAGAGTTAATGCCAACAAGCAGAGAGCAGATCAAGAACATGGAGGAAAAAACTCTAGTGCCTCAGCCACTACCTGAAACAAAGGCAAAACACAGATTTGAAACGTGTTGTGCACTGAAGGTAACCGTAGCAACAAGACCAAACCCAACTCAACTTCTGACAAGAAAGAACCAAACCCTTACACTAACAACAGAGGAAAAAACTTAAGCAGGTTCATTTCTAAGGGCAAATATAATTTAACTCAGTCTTTGCTATTCTAGATATGACATCTTCTATTAAATCAAAACTACCGGACAAGAAAAGAAAAAACACACTATCAAGAATAAACAGTTGATAAAAACCAGATTCAGCAATGCCCAAGGTGTTGACATAGACAAAAAAAGTAACTGAAAATAAGCAAATATCTAATGTAAAAAGGTGTACACATGAACATATGAGAAATATAAACAGGTAGAAATTTAGAGCTTTAATTTAGGTAAAAACTTATTCAAACTGGATAAATATTAATCAAATGCATTGGTCACTTTAAATAATGAATTGTTTTCTCATTTCTCTTTTACTTCTGCCCTAATTTTTATTTTTCTTATTTTTTTAGGCTAAAATTGCTCTTCTTTCTCTTAATAAGTTTTCTAAAGAGAAAACTTAGGTTATTGATTTTAGATAATTTGTTTATAAGCTTTTAATGTAATAAATTTTCCTCTAATCCCTTATTTCATTGCATTCCATACATTTGAAAAGTTGCATTTTAATTTACATTTAGGTAAAATTATTTCACTTTTTCCTGAGACTTCTCTGAACCATACATATGGCTTTCAGAAGTGTGTTAATTTTCAAATATTTAAGGATATTTCTGATATATTTATGCAATTTGTTTCTACTTTAATTTTACTGTACTCTTGAGAACATATTTTGTACAATTTACATACTTTTAAGTTTTTTTTTCTTTTTCTTGAGTTGGAGTTTCACTGTTGCCCAGACTGGAGTGCAGTGGCCGCTCCCGGCCACCGCAGCCTCGACCTGCTGGGCTCTGGCGATCCTTCCGCCTCAGCCTTCCAAGTAGCTGGAACTACAGGCGTGTGCTACCACACCTGGCTAATTTTTGATTTATTGTAGAGATGAGGTCTCACCAAGTTGCCCAGGTGAGTCACAAACCCGCGGGCTCAGGCAATCCACTCACCTCAGCCTCCCAAAGGCGCAGGATTACAGGCTGAGCCACCGAGCCCGGCTAAGTTTTTTAAGATGTGTTTTTTTTTTTTGAGTTGGAGTCTCACTCTGTCGCCCAGACTGGAGTGCAGTGGCCGCCCCCGGCCACCGCAGCCTCGACCTGCTGGGCTCCGGCGATCCTTCCGCCTCAGCCTTCCAAGTAGCTGGAACTACAGGCGCGCACTACCACGCCCGGCTAATTTTTTATTTATTGTAGAAATGAGGTCTCACTAAGTTGCCCAGGCGGGTCTCGAACCCGCGGGCTCAGGCAATTCACTCACCTCAGCCTCCCAAAGACGCGGGATTACAGGCTGAGCCACCGAGCCCGGCCCCACAGCAGTCTTAATTTTTCCTGACCACCTACATTCCGGAAGTGAAAAGTGACTGTTCTAGAATTTTCCAAGGTTGCCTTAATTTTCTCCATGCTAAATCCTTTGGTAGGTTCGGCATTTACAAGCTCACTGAACTGCAGACTGTATAAGACGGTCATTTTTCCAGCACAGTCCAAACCCAGAATAACAATGTGGAAGGACTGAAATGAAGATAGGCTGGACAGGAAAGGTGTCTGGGCTGATAGTCCAGTCCGCATTTCTAGCTGTACATAAGTGTCCCAAGAGGAAGCACTACCTTCTTTTTGCTTTAGAACTTCTCTTCCCTGGTGATCCAGCTATAAGACTGTTCCGGAACTGGAGTCTGGGTCCAAATGCAAACACATGAGCAGGCATTTATTTCCATGCCGGAGGAAGTGCCGTGTGTCCTTCCAGCTTAACTCTCCAGGCAGCTCTTGGTAAACTCCATTTATGAAAAACGAGGCAATGGGCAGACATTTGTTTTGTCTTAGTGGTAAATCTAGCTGAAGAAAGGTATGGCTGAGGAAGTAGATTAGATGGGTAATAATTAGTACATCTAAGTGAGGAAAATATGTTTAACAGGTCTCTGATTTTTTAGTCAACCTGATGTTTTAACAGTTTTATTGAGCTATAATACACACACCATATAATTCACCCATTTAACATATACAATTCAGTGGTTTTTAGTATTTTCAGCATCCTACAACCATCACCATCATCAATCTTAGAACATTTTCATCACTCCAAAAAGAAACGCTGTGCCTCATAAGTGGTCACTCCCAAATTCCCTCCAAAATACTTCTCACATCAGCTGTAGGCAACCTCTAAGTTTCTAAATTTCTGTCTCTAGAGATTTGCCTATTCTGGATATTCCCATATAAATGGATTTGTATGTGGTCTTTTGTGACTGGCTTCTTTTACTTAGCATAATGTGTTTTAAACATTCAATAATGAGCTTTGATTATGAGGGCAGTTATTATGAAGGCTCATTTTTGTGTAGTATGTATCAGTACTGCATTCCTTCTTATTGTAGAATAATATTCCATTGTGAGGAAATACCATATTTTGTTCATTCATCGATTGATAGCAATTTGGACTATTTCCCCTTTTTTGGCTATTATGAATAATGCTGGTAAGAACATTCACGTACAGGTTTTTATGTGGGTACGTGTTTTCATTTCTATTGTGTATATACTCAGGCATAGAATTGCTGGATTATGTGATAACTCCATGTCTAACAATTTGAGGAACTGTGAGACTGTTTTCCAAAGTGGCTGCAGTATTTTTCTAGTGATGATTTTTAAAAATAATAACTTCTACAAGACTAGAGATTCTCGTTGGGTAAAAACAGATTTTTATCTGACCTACACTCTTTTCTTTTACATATGTGTGCTTGTCATTGCTTTTTATTTCAGTATAAACTTTTCATGTTTCCTATAGAATTTAGTTGTTAGAATTCATGTTTTTAAAATTAAATTTAAAAAAGAAAAATAGTCCTTCACAAGTAATTTAAAAATAATTGGAACTTTACTCTTTAGATTTTAAACGTATACTTTTTTATTTAGTATAACATTTTTTGTACATACTTCATATATCATGATGCATAGTTTTAACTGACATAATTTTTGTTTATATTGCTTCTTCTTTGTTCTGTTAAATTTTCTTTTCTTCCATGTGTTTTTCCTGGATTCTCTGCCTTGTGATTACAAAGAGGAATTCCTGACTTATCTTGAACACTACCAGCTAACTATTCCAATAAGAGTTGATCAAAATGGAGCGTTTCTCAGCTTTACTGTGAAAAATGATAAACACTCAAGGAGGAGACGGAGTATGGACCCTATAGATCCACAACAGACAGTATCTAAGTTATTTTTTAAACTTTCAGCCTATGGCAAGCACTTTCATCTAAACTTGACTCTCAATACAGATTTTGTGTCCAAACATTTTACAGTAGAATATTGGGGGAAAGATGGACCCCAGTGGAAACATGATTTTTTAGACAACTGTCATTACACGGGATATTTGCAAGATCAACATAGTACAACTAAAGTGGCTTTAAGCAACTGTGTTGGGTTGGTAAGTAGCTGTTACAATTTTAAATTTCTAATGGGAAAATAAGTTCATAGGTAAATATCTTTCCTCAGATTAAAAAAATATATAGATGGTTGAAGTAGGCGGTAGTGGTCTAAAATTTTTTGTTATTTCCACTGCCTTTGCCTTTGATAGCCTTTTAAATAATGTTTATATTGACTTTTCAAAGAGCAACTTTTAAAACTCTATTATTAGAAGAGTAATACATGAAACCTCAGATTTCCTTTTAGATTAAGTTTTTCTATTGAAATAAGGTATCTTTTATGTATAAATAAAGCTCATTCAATTGTGAAGAGTTTCAAGGTATGTTTCTATGTATGTATGTATTATGTTGAAAACCGTGCCGTTGATATCCTTTTCAGATTTCTTTTGTAAAATCTTTCTCTGACAGGCAACATAGCTTCCAATTATTTATGACTTTCTTGAGACAAAAATATTTTATACCAGTGTCTATGAAATAATTTTTCTGTACATTAATATGAAAATGAATGATAAAATTTATTTTACTTTGAAAATGAGCTCAAGAGTACAGGGTTTCTGCTGGGAATTTAAGTCTATTTCAGTAATAGTGTATGGTAAATATACTGTTCACAGTTGCACATAGTAATAATTGTAGAACAAAGCATATTCCCATACTTCCTCTTCTGCATTTACCTTGTTCAGGTCAATAATAGAAATGTTCCATTACTGCTGTACCTGTCTAAAAATGTACACACATTTTGGTGCCCAAGGCGTGTTTTCAGAAATGTTTTTTTCTTCCTTTTTATAACATGCTCATATTCTTATTTATACTGGAATGTAAAATAACTACATAATTAGAGTAGGGTTTAAATACATTTTAGATTTGAAAGGAGTATCGAGAACTCAATGGAGACAAAAGTTCACAGTAAATGTATATAAGAATTTGCTCGGATTGTCTATTTTTTATAACTGTTAACTAAAATGAACCAAATAATTACTTGGATTTTAAGATTTAGGTTTAATTCCTATAAATAGACATGTTGAGTACATTTTTTGTTAGTTTCTCTATAAGCAGTTTTAGAACTTTATGTCAAGCAAATTTATCTTTTTTGAATAAAATTATCCAAAGCAAATGTCTTCTAAAATTTCTCATGTGTTAAAATGACACACTGTTAATTATTATCGAAAAATACTGTTCTTAGTCATCGAGTAAGCTCTTTGTAATTGGCATTAACATTAATTATGCTGCTGCTAGTTTTAACAGGGTGATGAATTGAGCAAATTTAGGGGGAAAAAAACCTCATTCCACTGTGGGATTTGAGGGAAGAAGAATGATGGTAGATATGAAGATGATTTAGAACATATGGGAGATGGTAAGGGACTATACAAAGACTATGGCATTGTGAATTGCGAAGACAGAATGAATTTGAAGCACATTTTGGTGAGAAAATTTAGAGGATATGTAGCCTATTAGATAGCACATAGTAGGAATTTAATAATACTAAGGCCGAGGTTTCTATTTTGGATGAAGGCATATAAGAATGTTACTAGTTGAAAAGGAATGCTAGTGGATTGTTGGATTGGAGACAAAGATGAAGAAAATGCCTTTGATATAGTGTGAGTAATCTGAATAAAAAGAGGTTAAAGATATCTGGTGGCATTTGGAAACATAGCTCTGAAATTTAGAAAAAAATTCAGTTCTGGAAACAAGTAACTTGAGAATCATTAATATAGGTGAATGTTTTTGAAATTGTGAAACATGCTAATGAGTCAAAAGTGAGAATACGTTTGAAAATGGAAACTTTTTTATGTGAAGAAGATGGCAGAGTGTCACCTATCAATTCTTCATTCTCATTGAGACTTTCTTTCTCTTGTGCTCTTCCCCTCTGTTAACACCTTTTTATTTTACTTCATTTCTTATTGAAACTGCATGGTCCATGTTAACTAAGTTTAATTACTTGATTAAGTCTGCCAGGTTTGTCCATTGAAATTACTGTTTTTTCCTTTGGCAATTAATAAGGAATTTGTGAGCAGATATTTTTAGACTATGTCAATACCCTGTTCCTCATCACACTTTTAACCACCAGTTTTGTAACCTTTACCTTCATTATTATTTTGTATCATGCTACATTTTTAATCCAATGGGATATGTAAATCGGTTTTTAAAAATCCCACTTTTCAGCCGGGCTCGGCGGCTCAGCCTGTAATCCCGCGCCTTTGGGAGGCTGAGGTGAGTGGATTGCCTGAGCCCGCGGGTTCGAGACCCGCCTGGGCAAGCGAGACCTCATCTCTACAATAAAACAAAAAAATTAGCCGGGCGTGGTAGCGCGCGCCTGTAATTCCAGCTACTTGGAAGGCTGAGGCGGAAGGATTCCCGGAG